>LUCH01008324.1:5035-19294 GCA_013368495.1 Paragonimus heterotremus | reverse complement strand
GGGCAACAGTTCTTTTTTTCCAGGGGTATTAACCTTTGGAACAGCCTTCCTCCTGAGGTCGTTAGCTCCGATTCTAGCCAACGTTTTAAAACGGCACTTGACTCTCATTTTCAAAAATCTTTATTGTGTGAGCAATCTGACTTTGACTTTGTTATTTAATGTAATCTCCCAGAGCGGTGCTACACCCTGTTTCCAATGACTGTCTTTCAGATAAACAAACACCCGCTTGACGCTGAGCAAGAAAAACTGACTGGATCCGGGACCGGGCCTCTGCCTCGAACCCGTGTATCAATCGCTGAATCGCTGAAAACGTGCCATCGACTCCAGCAAGCGCGCATAGGTTGAACTTGAATCGCGTAACAGGGCGTGCTGATGTGTTGTCGACGCCCTTTTAGTTTTCGCTTGTGTGAGTCGTGTGCATGGCTTACTGGGCCTTTGGCTCATGCTTGTTTTCTTGTTGTTTCCTTCTACAGGACTTGTTGGAACCCCTACTTCGGAAGAACGCTGTCCCCTGGTGTCTCCACATTGCTCCACAGTCGGTTCGCAAGTGTTACTGACAATCACAGGAGAAACAGCCGGCTTGCATGTTACAGTAGACAGAAGAGAGCGAATATCTATTGCACGAAATATGCAAGTGGTCTCTTGTTATGTTAGAAATGGCACTGACACGTAAGTTCGCTAGAGAGGCGAGAGACCGGCCGTAGGAAGTGTGTGACACATATGTGCGTTCGGGTTTGCACCACAATCATCTGACAAGCATACAAACAATCAGACAACATGCATCATACAAACTTTCTTGATAGTCTAAGTACATTATGTAACTATGAGTTTTAAAACTGTTTTACTCATCAGGCCGCGGTCAGGCCAGGGATATCTCCAGGTCCCTACAAACAAAAATACTTAACAGCTTGTTAAGTGAGTGAGGACATAATAAAAGTTAGAAATGGTCCCCAAAACAGAAACTAACAACCTCGAATGAAAGGTCGTCCCACTGGTTGATAACCCTGTAAGAAAAGTACTGCTGCTTGAGGAAGGTCCGATGTCGAAGCTTATAGAGCATCTTGTCGCGACCCCTTCGACAGATATTAACCATGGGATGAAGAATGGCTGGACGAGGCCTGTGCTAATGAAGAAGTGGGCAAGGAATAAGTCGCCACGTAATATTCGAAACCTAAGTGGACAAACATCAGGAATTTCAAGCAGAGTCTCAGGTAGAATTACCGCAAGCCAGTGACCATGTTGTTAGCTACTCGCTGGACACGTTTGATGGTGTAGGGTCAAGCAAACCGAAGAGGACCGATTGATAACAACACAACGAATAGACAAAGAGTATATTGTCGACCTGTGAGGTCAACGACATAGTTAACGAATACAAAGACGAAACGATAACAGAGCGGAGCGACAAGCGTGCACGCAGCGGGGTTGTACGTGCGAGTGCGCGAGGTACTTGTCGGTTTCTCTGTTCGTTCGAACAAATATTTAAGTACATACAAAAGTTGCAAACGAATATAGTACAAATGGCACTCGTAGCTCTAACATAGTTGACAATAACCAATAGGGTCGTTACGAGGGCGAGCATATCCTTCTTCAAGCCGGGGTGTACAACTTGATTAGCATACTCAAGCAGTAGTCGCATATAGACCTCATAGGCCGATTGGAGCTACTGCCTTTCTATGCGGGGAAGGCTCTGTTTATCATACCAAGCCCTAAATCCATTTTGACAGCCATCTGGTAGTGATGAGGAAAAGAAAACCGGTCGACAGCCAAATGTCCAAGTCCTTCTTACGGCCATCTTTCGCGATATCCGTTACGCTTTGTGCACCATGTATCACGGATAGATTCCTCCGAGCGACATATGGGCACACTTGCTGTCAGTTAAAGGGAGCTCCATTTATTTGACCAGCACCCAATACGATCAAGGTCAATTTACAAAGCACTGGGATCACAGGAACTGGAAATTTTTACTTCGTCAGCATGAAAAAGGGAGTTGTTGAAAATACGTTCGGGACAATCATTGACGTATATTCGCCACAACAGCGCACCGAACACGGATGTCTAAGGAAATACGGCGGAGATCGAGGAGAGAGAAGAAAGGTCCTATCCGGCGTTTACTGTGAAAGTTCTGTTACAAAGAAGGGATGTTATCCAGTGGAGAGCCTCTAACTGAATGCCATAAGCTTGTAGCTTTTATACAAGAGGACCGTGTGAAACACGGTCAAGTGTTTCGGCAAAATCGGAAATAATAGCATCCGAGATATGGTCATTGTCTTTAGCATCTGTCAGGTTATCCATGAAGATTAGCCTATTGTTTATGAATGACCGGTGGAGAAGTAAGCCGTGTTGAGTACAGAAGAAGAGGTGATGTGAAAAGAAATGTTTAAGGATGGCAAGTTTTAGCAGCGGTCCATTATCTTGTATGGAATGCTGGTGAGGCTGATCGGCCGGTAACTATCAGGGGAGTGACGATCATCCGCCTTAAACATAAGTGTGACAACGGCCTCTTTCTATGCCTCGGGAAGGGTGTTGGTCCGGGACTGGAAACGCGTTTTCGGTTGGACCGGGATAAGGATGGCTGTGTGAGCCCCGTAGCAACATATTCAGCAAACAATCAGGTTTAGTTCAAGGCAGGAAGACCCGCTGCTTGACCTCGTAATAGCCAGGAAAGAAAACTGGACAAGTGCCTTGAAAATTTTTACACCCTTAAGCAAAAGTGATCATGCGATTCTGAAATTACAGTATTGTGTCAAATAAAAGCCAGTGCCGGAAAAGCGGGCTAGAAACTGCAGAAAGAGTGTATTACATAAACGTTTGAAAGGGGCAGCGGCGGTGCAGTGGGAACCGCCTAGCAACAGTGCTTCTCTGGGAAACTGCTGGCACTCAATAAAACTGAATATGACCATGCTAACAGAAGAACGCATGCACAAGGTTCGTAAACATAACGGGGTACGGAACCTTGTTGCAGAGCTGGTGCTCTCAAGGCACGAAAAGTTATGATCGCATGGAAACGTTTCAAACCCACTGGGAGGTTTGGCGAAGATTTTCATTTTACCTGGAAAGAATTCGGTCCTCAAAGATCCGCAAAATGTATAAACAGCGCAACGAAGCAGAGCTAGCACGGAAAGCAAACCTCAGCTCCAAGCTGTCCTGCGGCTACCTGTAGCTGAAATCTGCTCCGCGTAAACCCGTTGACAATGTTACCAGGGCTGAGGGTGAAATCTTGATTAAGGATCAGAAAAAAGAGCGGACCACTTGGGTCGATATTTTACCAACGTACGTCAGTAAGACGATCGCAAGAGCAAGACAACAGTAAGGGCTAGAGTGTCAGCAAAAGCGGTGCAAAGCTCCGCGATCTCAGCCACTGAGATACAGACAGCTCTGCCGTCACCAAACCCCGGGTGAGACGGTATTTACGCCGCTTTGGTTCGTCCTTTGGCAAAGATTTTAGCGCGTCCTTTAACTGCACTACTTGAAATATCACCAAACCACGGGAGGACTTTTAAAGATTGAAAAGTAGCCACCTTAACAGTCATTCCCAATGGAAGCGCGAAAGAGAAAACCACAAACTACGATCTCACTGACCTAACCTGCGTCTAGCTGAAAGTATAAGATGTAGTCATCGGAGATCGCTTTGCCGGCTCTGTCTCTATTAACAATTTTCTGCGTGCTAATCATCATGACTAATCACGATGTCTTTACATGAAGGTCGTGTCTGTCAAACATTCTCCGCTTCTTCAGCGAAATAATCAGTAGGTTAGACCAAGGGGAGAAGGTGAAGGTTTATTACCTCGACTTATGTGAAATGTTTGGCTCAGTAATTCATCGACTGTCTCTGGAAAAACCTGAGCGCCACCGCATAGAGCCGGAAGTTCTTGGATGGATCAGCCACTTCTTGTCAGACAGCATATTCACAATATATTTTGGGGGAAGTACCACTGGGTGTGCGGAGGCTTCCCGACGGGGTACCACAAGGATGTGTGCTAAAAGCGCTCCTGTTTTTAATGCAACAAATGTGTCTTGCCACATGTTCGTTGACGATGCTAAGATTGTCGGCAATCGGAATCAATCGGTCCTTCAAGAAGATTAGATTGGGCTCATTGCGTTGTCTGGGGACTGGGACCTTCCATATAACTTTAGTGAAAGCATTAATTTGAATCGTTCCGGGAAAACAGAAGCTCGTCGTTATTTTTAGGGGGCAAAGGAAAGTGTGTCGACTACTCAAGTAGGTGAAGTTGGAGATCTTGGGACCGTCCCTGTGGCAACCTCAAAAATGCAGCTCAATATGCGTCGCCTCAAAAAAATCCAGAGTCGCCCGTTCACAACTTGAAAAAGCAATCTGTTCTAGGGACCCTTGTGAATTTATACCACTGTATAAATCGTTCGCGAGACCGCATTTAGGATAATAGGTTCAGGCATGAAACCTGCACCTCAGAAAGACATAAATTGCCTGGAGAATGTCCAGAGGACGGCCACGGGAATTATTGATGGTGTGAAAGGTATGGACCATGTGGATAAATTGGAAAAACAATCTATTTCTCTGAACCGTGGACGAATTATTGGGGACCTAGTTCGGACATATTAAGTCCTGGGTTGTTCCACTGCTGTCGGTCCAGGGGTTCTGTTTTCAACCAGAGTGACGCCTCATCTAAAGGGTCACTCGTTGTTTCTTCGCAGTTCACGTGCTTATACGTTTATCACAGCTTAGTTTTTCACGAACAGGACGGTTAACCCATGGAAGACGCTGTCTGGGGTTGTGGTTCAGGCTACTTCGGTTGACTCGTTGAAGAGAAAACTGGATCATGAGTGAGAACGCCCACTCCCTAATACGACAGTGTTTATAATATTGTGACAGGTTTCTTTGACGTATGAAGGTTGTTTACTGTCTGTTTGATTGCATATTCCAGGATGTCAGTGGGTAATTGACTTCCGTTCTCGAATATGTATGAATTTGCGGGTCAGCACGTGATAGGATGTCTGCGCGCGAAAATTATCCCTTTCACGGGATTCGCCTTGAAGGTCGTTCAAAAGGCAAAACGGTCCCTTTGGCGCGAATCCTCGATTTTTAAATATTTTTTTAAATTTTAAAATCGAGACTTCAGGCAAGGTACCTACAATACATCAATTGTAAATAAGTGTCGTTGATAGAAAAATTGGAATACATCGAATAAGTCCCAAAAATATAGGCTTGGTGATGAAAAAATTTCTCTCCATTTTCGCGAAAATATCCCGTTATCGGCGTTATCTCAGTTTCTGAAATTTTATAAATGGGATCATTGCAATTTTCGAGATGAAACGCGTCATCTCGCTCAACTTTTAGACAACCAATTTTTACTGCAGATGGTCCAGGATTGTCTGAACACGCATTGTCACCGTGTCTTGGGATGCAAGTCATCTCGGCTAATGAGGTTTCCGAGCTCACCAAAAGACATGGCTATTATACGTCACTTCTTATTTGTCGTTTAGAAAACACTTTTGTTTGCCAAGAAGCACTTTAGGTCACTACCTCGATCTAACCGGCAGCTATATAACTGGCACGTACAAGAGGTTTTGTGGTGCAAACGGAATCCCCGTGAGTGTATGGGACGACAGTTGTTTTCTTTCTCGCTTACGGACCGCCAGTGCCGTTAAGTTTCATTATCGGTAGTTATCAGTAGGTTTTTCTATTTATCGCTTGTCCATCTTCACCCTTTGGATCCTCACCTCAACGTCTTCCAAGTTTAACGAATTGTATACGCAGAAAGTATTCAAGACATATCGATTAAGCTGGTTGCAGTATACATATTGCACTTTCAGTCTATCGCCAATGTAGGAACTTAGCTGTTCGCCAAGTACCACATCATAGTCATACCCGGAAAGGGAAATTCCTTGAGCCAACTCGCCAAACTGTTCCCCACCATATGTCACACAGAAGAGTTGTGTATATTACAAAATACATGGATTCATTATCAAACATTGTTGAATTTGATATAGTCAGAGAATGGAATCGCTAGCTTGGTCCCGCTGACCTGGCCCATGAAGAAGGCCTGAGTATGCAGTATGCGTTCACACTAATGGCTGCTTCAACCTGACTCATTTGAACTGTAAATAACTTCTGGGTATGTAGTATAGGCTCACACTAGTAGCTGCTCCACGCAATTGACTAAGGCTATCAGATTGCGGTACACGTTCACACTAGTGGCTATTCCAACTTGATTCACTTGAGCTATGAATTACGTCTCAGATTGTAATATGAGTCCAAACTAGTGGCTGCTCCACGCAGTTGACCAAGGCTATCAACAACGTCTCAGGATGCAGTACAGGTTCACACCAGTAGCTGCTCCACCCTATTGACTTAGGCTATCAACGACGTCTGGGTATGCTTTATAAGTTCACACTAGTAGCTATTTCAACCTGATTCACTTAAGCTATGAAGAACATCTGAGTATGAAGTTTAAGTCTACACTAGAGGTCACTCCAGCCTGGTTCACTTAAGCCAGGAATAACGTCTGGGTATGTCATATAGGTTCACACGTGTAGATGCTTTAACCTCATTCACTTGGGCTATGAATAACGCCCAGGTATGCAACATAGGTCCACACTTGAAGCTACTCCGCCCGATTGACCTAGATTATCAACGTCTCGGTTTGCAGTACACGTTCACACTAGTAGCTGCTCTTCCGGATTAACTTAGACTATCAACAACGTCGCAGAATGCAGTATACGTCCATACCAGTAGCTGCTCCAACGTGATTCACTTAAGCTATGAAGAACCGCTAGGTATGCATTCACACTAGTGGCTATTCCAACTTAATTCAATTGAGCTATGACTAACGTCTCAGACTGTAGTATGAGTCCAAATTAGTAGCTGCTCCACCCGATTTACTTAGACTATCAATAACGTCTCAGAATGCAGTACGCGTTTACACTGGTGGCTATTCCAACCTGATTCACCTAAACTATGAATAACCTCAGAGTATGCAGTATAAGTCTACACCAGTAGCTGCTGAATCCGATCGAATAAAGCTATGATCAGCGTCTGCGTATGCACACATCCGCACGCCATCGCACGAAGGAGGCGCCTGCTTCGATACTAACTTCTAGTTGTAGAACAGACAAAGACATTTTTCGCCATTTCGTGAAAACAACTCCTTATGAGCATTAGTCCACTTCTTCAAACTTTATAAATGCGTTCATCGAAATTACCAAGGTAGAATGCATCATCTCAGCATAGAAGCATTCAATTTTGCGGCATTTCGAAGATGCCGTGGAAACGGAAGTATACTATTATGCGATGTTATCCCTGTATTTCAACCAGAACACCAACAAATTTGATGGCGAACCATGTATGACAACGTTTCCAGTCTCCTTATCTATACGAAATTTTGTACATTTTCGTTCTCTTTGCAGGACTCCAGATAGATATTGATCGACGAAGTGTTGCTTATAAAAATGATTGCAAATGGTACTATTATGCGGCTGTTTCCACCGTTAGAGCATATTGGACAGCGTAAAATTGGGCAGTATGTCACATTCCATCACTGAGAAGTTTCAGAAGTTATTTCTGCTTACTTTACTGCATCGTTTCTGATCCGACTCAGATCGTGTGGTGTTCGTACAGAACATTGTACGGAAACAGATTGACCTAAGCTTCCTGCTGATCACTGGAAGGTATATTTCTCAGTCAGTCACTGACTGATGTTAAGATCGCCAGTTAACTATCGCGGTGTTGAAAAAATATTGGGTATGTGGTATGCGTTTACGTTATCGGCATTCCAACCCGATCGACTTTTCCCATGAACAACATTGAAAACAAACACATGCTGAATGTGGTTATAAACATTCAGTTGAAGAGTTTGGGATACGTGCTAACTATCATTTTTGACTCCGTTAATTGTCATATCAATTGGAATATTTCTGTGCACCGGGATAACATCGTATGACAGTATACTTCCACTCCTACGGCATCTTCGAAATGCCGCAAAATTGGGTGCTCTCATGCTAAGATGATGTATTCTGTCTCGAAAATTTCAATGAACGCATCTGTAAAGTTTGAAAAAGAAGGCTAATGCCTATAAGGGGTTGCTTTTAAAAAAATAGCGGAAAGTGTTTTCATCAGCGAGCCGGCACTTTTACTACTCATTCAATGTGGCCCGATTTTTTCAGCAACGCTGTCTACTTTCAATTGATGAACTGTCGGTACGCCGTCCAAAATTTTGATTCAAGCACTTCCAAATATACTTACACACGAGGATTTGCGCTAAAATGGTCGTTTGGTCCCACCGTAATCATAATTCCCAATGTTTTAGACCTAAACGACAGTGTTTTGAGCAGGTCACCACGACAGTGTATCTGAGCAGTGGTGTTGTATCACGTTGTCCTGCAGGATGCAGATGACACGGAAGCGTTTGAATTCATCCGCACACAACAGTATTTTGCAGCTAGCAGTATCGGGCACTCTGTCGACGATTGACGAAAACGGTTGGGTTCCAAGAATGGAATCGTGAAGGACTTTACTGGAAGCTGCTATGGGGACTCCACTGATAACGACTAGGAACGAGCCGTCCAGCAAGTAGTTCTTAAGCCACTCGATTGAACCACCAACAAACTAAGTGTTCTAAGTTTGTTTGATGAGGTGCTGTGAGTTGCGCTTTCGAATACGTTTGGGAAATCAAGGAAAACAACATCCACGTATTCTGCAACGTCCAATGCAATCGTCCGCTAGTTGGCTGCCTCCGAGATTCGTCTGGCATGATCTAATTTCATGTAAGTCGTTTTAGACAGTATACCGATGTCTTGTACGCTTTACGAAATGTCATATATTATCTTCGATCAAGCTCTCTATGACTCTGGGGATAGTTGATAACACTGCCACTGGGCGACAGTTTTGGAGGATTACACGATCCCTTTGTTTAAATGGTGGAAGTACCGTGTGGGTTTCCAACCCAGTCGCAACTTTCTCCGACTACGGACGGAGATAAAACACTGAGTCAAGTGGTTGTCTCAAAACATCCGAAACCTATAAGCACCATCAATGCAGCCTCTTCAGAGCCTGCAGATTTCCCCCACCGTTAGGTGCGATGGGTTACGTCCCACACGTATCGCGTTGAAGCCTAAAAGACTGAAACGATTTTTGGCGTATTCTGTTGCGGAGCCATCGAGTGAATCGTTAGAAATTTATGGTCGCACACAGCGGAACATCTTGCTGTGATGTCGGGCTAGTGTGCTTACTGCCTCCTGGCTACATTCCGCTGGTTACCACCTGGCTAAGTTGAAATCTTTGAGGTTTTCTTACGTCGTGCTTGAGTTGTTCATACTATTTTAGCAGCCCAACAGAACTATACTCAGTCATTTCTCACTACAGACGACCGAAGACAATTAAAAGCGAGACAGCGCGGTGAGGTTGCACAATGTCACAGATCCTGGATAATAGAGTGTCCCGAATGACCCCGTCTAGCGAGCGTGGAAAAAAGTGCAAGTTGGGCTCTTCACCTCCATGACGGACATTAAAAATTAGCGGCTTGAATTCAAAAATGAAGGCAGAAGACCGAAATCATCGAAAAAGCACAATGGAGTGTGATTGTTAAAAAAATTACCTAGGTCGTTCGCTACACTACTGATGTGTCGGACCCGCACATAGACTTCGTACGCATTAAACCCATGCATGAGCTTTCACCGATACCAGACGACTCTTTCTCCCTTAATTTCTCAGGCTGTCCTGCTGCGTATAGGATAATCTCTGTGTGGAACTGGAAGTACTTTTGCACACCGATTCGCTCAACACTTTCCTGGCCACTTCCGGGTGCTTATGTGTTGGGGTACAGTTTTGCGGTCAAGAAGCGGAATTATGGAAGACTCTCATTGAAACAAAGTCGGCCCTACGAAAGTCCCACCGGGTGACATATTTGAGTTGACGGGCCTCAGCTTTGTGAACAAGGTAGAATTGAGTGATGCCATGGCTGCCACGTTCACAGGACACAGAATCCGTTGGATGGATAACAATAAAGAGTACGTTCGTCAGAATCCGGTACTACTGGGAGGATATACAACCTTGCTGCCGTCGAGTTGGCTGGTTTGCGTGCTCATACCAGCCTACGTTGGTGGCTATGTCAAATGAAGAGGCAAATGCATTTCCGTGCCTCACACTGCGGTCGATGAGATGACTGGGAGATTGAAAGCACCCTTCAACAACATATTAAAGAACACTATTTTGCCCATCTGATTAACAACCTCTAGGATACATAATCAGAATAGTTTGGATAACAGCGGATAACAGCCAATAGACAAGCTAGGTAATTTGACTGCTGAACAATAGTATGCATCGCATAGACAAAGTTTCCACAAGTGCAAGCCGATCACTGAGTCAATCCAACGACACAGTGGATTTATTTGGCAATTTTAACTCACGCCGTATCTCCTCAGTTAGTTAAACCTCAACAATAGCTGCCGTCAACTCCAATTTAGGTACACTGTTAGGCAAATTGGAATGGCTCGATCTTTCATGGTCGTTAAGAGGTAGAATGTGGTTAGGCAGCGGCTGGATACCACGAGGTAAGCAACTGCGCCGTAGTCTGTCTCAAGAGTGTCGTTGAAGGGTACGCGACTGAAGATCGTTGAAATGGCCTGCTCTGTTGAGTTTAACACATCTTTGTAAAGAAAACTGTTGGAGGCATAATAATGCCGTTGTCCATTGTTCGCATTTGTAAATCTTTGCTTTTAGTGAAACGTCCCACCACACATGCGGCTCACCAAGTCGCTGAAGTATCCACCAGGAAGTCAGCGTAACAGATGAGATGTATCCGAGTGGTTCGTAAGCCAAAAAGCCTGTTGATTGTCACTGTCATTCGTGACATCTGACTTTAATTCCAGTGCCCAAGATATGTTGGGTTCATGGAGCTTAGTTGGTTTTGTGGCCGCAGCATATTCCAATTCCGGTGGCTTAGGTAGCTTTTTGTCGTTACCTGTCCACTTCTTGGTATTGAAACCGCCTCTGGCCCATAGAGCTTCTTAGGATGTTGGCGGAATCTTGTGTACCAGTGTTGGTCTCACAGAACGGTCGTTCACCCAAAAGCTCTTTTTTGTTATCCTCAACACATGTGTGTAGTAATGCTCGACGTTGTCCGAAGTGGCTAGTTCCAGGGCAAGCGTGGCACAGCTGACAGATGAGACTGCATTGAACAGTTGAACGCACACACTGTACGCTGCCGGAGTGCCTTATATCTCAGCATTCAACCGCCAAAATATCTTCACGTTTCGCCGTCTTTCGCCGATGCGCAAAATTGACGAAGCGTTGTTTCGATGTCTGCCATGATCGCAATCTTTCTGCGTAAAAATCACAGCGACGCACCAGCTAAGGATTTTGTCAGGCCCGGCTTAAGCTGCAATTACTCATTTGAAGATTTGTTCGCGCAGATTTCTGTTAAGAAAATTCGCAATGCCTATGACTCAGCAGGAGGGAACAAAAGATTGTAGGTTATATACTACAAACGACTTGCTAGCTGCTCACTGGGAGCCAGCTAGGCATGGCCTCGGCTGATACGCTTGCTCATTACGCGGGGGTAGTATTGTGCCATTATGTTACATTTCAGGGGGCGATGTCGTGACAAGTGCGAGTGTTTTGGGGCAATGGATCGGATGCCAAGGGGCAGTGATGATCCAGAACGCCGAGGGTAAGTTGCCTCGTTATGCCAGTCAGTTAAGCATGTTGAAGCTTCCATCATCCCGGCAGCATGACGATAACTCACGGACACTTTGTTCCCTTACGAGGTCCGCGTGAATGGAATCATTCTGCCGTAATCGTCTCAGGTTGTCCTGAAACTAGTCAACATATATAAGGTTCACCGTCGTCCCTCCGTCGACTGACCTTCCAGCCAAGATTGACAGTTTCCATATTGGGTTACCTTAATCAATCTTGATTTATGCTTCCTCCAATTTAGCTGGTAAATTACTCAGCGAGCTCCTGAAAGGTCAGAACATCGATGTGAGATTTGAGGTTTGAGTCAAATAAATATCCCGTAGATGCAGCCATGATAATAACTGCTGAGCACTCGGAAAGATGTGCGCGGTTCAGACGACGTCGTCACGGGCTACGCCCGCTCTATGTAAACGGCTGCCCTGGATGGAGGGAATCAACGTCGAACTAGGTAGCTTTCGGCCAAGCATGGTCTCCTTGCTAAGCATGTATAAGTCGAGTTGTCTCTGCTTCCCTGCCCTTCAAGTATGGCGATTATTGACTCACTGACTAGAGTGCAACTTGGCCCATCGTCTGGAAATTTACACGTTTGAACTAAATTTTGTCGGCCGCCTGGTGTAACAGGAATGGTAACTGATGCAGTATGCGGTCTATCTGCAAAAGTTAGAAGTGTAAAATATAGGCGAAATCCAGCTGGTCAATGGCTGATAACGACAGACAGTTTCTTAATGACGGTAGCACGTGGGTAGCAGTGTAGCAGGTGGTGATGTTTCCATCAACATCATTGGACTTTACAACCCTTGTTTGATCAGAATTTCCTAACCACGTGGTGAGCTTTCATGCACTGTAGACATAGTTTTCAAGTTTGCACGATTTCGAGCATCCGCCCTGTCGGCTTATTGAGAAATGCTGGATACTGATAAAGAAAACGAACGCCGTCACGAAGGATAAAAAGGAAACGGGGAACATACGCGATACTTTCGGTCGGACGACGAAGTGCATGTTTCTCTGTCTACGGTAGGTTCTGTCCAGGGTCCCCTGGCGTTAGTGGCAGAATCGGCGTGTCACGAAGTCAAATCAGTCCGCGACAATCCGTAGACAAGTACCTCATATCAACAGCGGTCTCCACTGGATGGGCTGAAATCAGCTGAAATATAAGATAATAGAAATTGCTTCTCGGAGGCATTTATGAGCACGGCATAACATACAGCGTTTTACAAGTCTGCATCTGTCAGGTATGCGTGCACGTCGGGCTGCATTACATCAACTGCGCAGTTCGATTAGAGAGCAGACATTCGGCTCCCAACTTCTCAACACTGCAGTCCATCGCAAGTGGACGAAACAGCATAGACCTGGCGAGAATAAGTTTGACATACCCGTTGTTGGAAGCGTCTGCGCCGTCCAGTGCAACGAGTTCAGCAAACATGGCATTTCATGAAGTTCACACGTGGACAACATGTGAAAATGTATGGACGTTGAGCCAACGTCTCTGACTAGTAAGTTTGAGTTCATGACCACTGGAGTCGGTCGAGGCTATCCTTAAAAGGTGACGCGGTGGGTGTACTGCTGAATGAACATTTTTGTACAGAAGATTAAGGGTTCCTCCCGGGCGCTCACATTCTAGGGAGAAGCGATTTAAAAGTTTTAAGCGTTGCGGACGAGTTTGGGTGAAAATACCTCACACTTGCTTCGTGACTAGCATTTAGACAGGCTCGACACACAAGATATCGTGCAAAAGATGAGGAGAAGCCGCCTGAGTAATAATGTCAAAAAACGAGCAAACGAGTGCAGAGAGAGAGGTTTTGAGAACAAGAGTCTACTAAGACGCTCCAGAGGTCCGAACAAAATACCCGGACGATATCTCAACCGCAAGGCCAGGCATGTGCAATTGGGAGATTGTGACAAGCTCCATTGTCCTCAGGTCCCTTCTCGACGAAACTTCAAGAAGGGTAGAGGTTCCAAGGTGAAACTGCTGCCTGCGGTGGGGGCGCGGTTGTAGAGTGTTGCATTCTGAAAGTTTAATCGGGAAGCCGTTCACCGCGGACCACGCCTACAAATACTTAACATTCTTCTGCAGATGCGCACTGTCTTTGCCTAAGAATATCGCAAGCCACGATTTAGTTGTCCGCATGAAGAAAACAGTGAGGTGAGGGTGGTTAATGTACGTCGTTAGTGAATAGCATAAGTTGTAGCAGTTTCCGGGAGGCCTTCGAAGGCGTCCTGTTAGTGCCGGAGAAAGTATCACGCACACCAACACACTGTGTGTAATCGGTAGACCGTGAATATCTCCATAGTATTTTAGTTGAAAAATATTTTCTAGCTACTACTTGTTGAAAATTCGTGACATGATGCAGGTCCTAAAATCTTACAAACGTGGTCCCTGAAGATACCTTTGTGTGGTAATTAGGAATACGTAATAGGGCAATTGTGCGGTTCGCCGGTATGGTGTTTCAAGGCCGAAACGAGTTGGAAACGGCCATTTAGGCGCGAAAAGAGATTTTTCAAATTTTTCATGAAATATTAAAATGCATATTACGGGACAAATATATAGATTTGATCGAATATACTAGTGGTGTTGCAATGAGAAAAATCAG
>LUCH01008323.1:10830-23865 GCA_013368495.1 Paragonimus heterotremus | reverse complement strand
AGGGCTTCAAAAATGAGAGCAGACCGACGTGCACAAAATTTGTATTGTATTGCAAGGTCACTTGTATCAATTTGAACAACATGTACAGATGATACAAAGGTTATTGTACAGAAATGAAACATCGTTCGCAAACAAAAATAAGGAAATCTCTACAGTGCCCACACTGGTATCGCAATAAGTGCACCGGCCTCATGGAGACCAACACACTCTTCCCAATTCTTCAAAAAAGCCATATATCTACATGAGCTCTTCTTTTCGTGAAGGCTGCAGTCCTTCCGGAGCTGTATCCGTACCGCTGCTCGTCAGCCCCAGTGAGCAGAGACAAGACGCTATCCAGGGTAGTTGCCGGACCTCTAAAAGTGTCACTGCATTACACATGGTCAAGACCGATATAGCTCTGGTTGAAACACGGATGGCTTTATCAGACATGAAGTCAGAACTGAACACATTGAACGGGTATATTGCGCTCGCCTTTCATGGTGTGGTGGTTGCCCTTAAAGCGTTGGCTCTGTCCACAGTGCAAATTAGGGAAGCCACGACAAACTTGACGCACAAGGCACTTCAAGTTAGGAGACTAGACTTGTGTGGATGATTTCCGACCACATCATCTCTAGGGGATCAAGTCAGAGCGGCATTAAACGCCTCATTCCCTCCAGAATTAACCAACTTATTTTCTGCCGGCAGAATTCGCCATAAAGCTACCAAGATGTCACGCGGATTTCTTGTGACGTTACCCGTTAAGATTAGCAGGGGGAAAATGCTGGACGAAACAGTTCAGCCAAAGAAAAGTCGTGCAAATTTAAGGACAGTCTCACTACATCGTTCATTGTATGAGCGGCAAAATCGCTCCCAGCTTGATGAGACGATGTAAGGTATTTAGACTGACCCTAAACTTCAACCCAACACAAAAGTGCTTCTTGTCGTTCTGAAAGAGGAACCGGTGCCCACGAGTGGATCAACTCACATGCCCACATGCCCCAACCCTTTGGATGGCCAAGTGTCTTTGGAGCTGCACGTGTCTGAAACGGTAGTTCCCAAAGGCGCTATAGACAAACAATCTTGCTCCAAAACCCCATTCTACCCACATCCGAAAGATCTTGTTAAAAATTATTTCATCTCTGTACTTCAAAACTCACTGAGTCTGCATACATCACCTCCTGGATTCAGAAAGGCTCATACTTGGCGCATTCCGGCCGCATTCCCTTCCACCGGATCACGGTCATTTTGTCACAAGTTATCTTCTAATTTATATTTCCGAGGGTACAGGGCTGCAATCCACCCCCGGTAATTAGAAAAGTGAAGACGATCCGAAAGCTACTTACCATAAGCAACAAAAACGGGCAAAGCATCCCACAGGGACGCTCACATATACTCAGGCGGTGATGAAACGTTCGCCACCCTACAAGAGGGCACAGGAAACTCTGACGCAATCCACGTACTCCTCCCCGCTACTGGGACTGCTTTCTCAAGCCGTATGCAAAGGCGAGAACCATGGGCTGCTTGAGGGACGGATGATTCTGAAACCTAGCACTCCCGCAAATCCCGCTTTGATGGTCTTCAGTTCCTCAGGAGGTAGTCGGCCTTGAAGTGCGAATCTGGGTAGTCCTTTGGTGATGATATGATGAACAACGTCATGTATAAGCGCCGTTGTCTCCGGCGCAGACTGGTAAATTCCCTCAAACTGTTTCAACAGTACGGTATGCCAGTCGGCCTCTGGCGAAGCCCTTCGAAGCCCGATCGAATTGATGGTAGCAGCTTTACCTTGAAAGCACAAAGTAGAGGTGCTTCCCACGAGTTTCGCATGACTGACGTCAACAGCCAAAACGTATCTCGTAAGAAAGTCTACGCCAATGATTGGGTGTTGGGGGTCGTCAGTGATAAAACTCCAAAGAAAACTGCGGCGCGGTCCAAGATCAACCATCCAGAGGTTGCGATCTTGGAATTGTTGGCCGCCTGCAGAGTGTACCCTGCAGGTTTGAGATCGTGTTTAATTTCACTTGGGGGTTTAACGGTGACTGCTACACCGGTGTCGATGTAAAAACGCAGTCCAGTAAAGCTCTTATGGACGAAGAGCAGGCAACTGTCTGGCCAGTAGCAGCCGTTATCATCACTTGCTGGCTAGGTCGTTTCCTTGATTTACCCTTAGAAAGCAGATTGCATGTACGTTTAAATAGGTACACTTGCGGGCTTTTTCACCGAAAAGTTAGTGGTAGTAACAGATGTTAGACGTTTGGCTTCCGCTGCGGCAGGTTGCGAGTAAGAATGGAATAGAGTGCGCGGGAAACTGCTGTCCTTCGTGAGGCGTCTAGCTAGGTTATTCGCGATGAGTATTGGCCGAGACACCTGGCGTCAGTGGTTATCAAGCGTATCTTCTTGTGGGTCGACGTGAAGGGAAGTGCCACGCATGTGGTTGATGGAACGTTGGAAGAAAACATCGGTGAACATTATCCGCCATCTCTGATGATTTTTCCATTGGTGTGCCTGGGTCTTGTACTGACAAATTGACTGAGGTATTGAGCGGGGAGCCTTTAGTCCACAGTTGCCTGAGGATAGGATAATCTGTTGTTGTCGTCACCGATCAGGTATCTCCTGTGGCGGATTAACTGAGAAGGCATGCGTTCACCCAACTGGAAACCAGAAAGTAAATGTTGTAGCTTGGCCTCGTCTGACGCCTTGGCAGGCTTTGAAATTGCTGCAGTGAGTTTATCCTATCGGGACTCGTCTGGCCTAGGGTCAAGTATATTAATTGCATCTGAGACGGTGTCAGCTGGCAACTGCGTTTCCACATAAGAAGGTATGGTGAAGTAATATTACGAAATCGAAAGGATGCCCCTAACTGAGTGAACCAAACGCGCGAGTTTGAAATATCAAATGCAGGTAACTTGCAATCGTTAGATTTCGGGAAAAATAGACAAGTGTCGAAATCGGGAAGCATTGCAAAATACTGGGAGTCTTGAGCTTATTAGTAACGGACTCAAGAAATATATTAATGCGCAACGGGCAAAATACAAACATTTGAGTTCACCAATTAATGTAGCGGATCTAAACACTATATAAAGCTTGGGTGAGAACGGGAAGAAAAATATGATGAAAATATTAGAAACTGACTCAAAATAGTCCGTGAAGTTACGTTGATTTAGAGTTTCATTACACCGAACAGGGGTTTCCAATAAATACCACCTGTCGTGTTTCCCCCAAGCGATTTGAGGACACAACGGAGATAATTTTGACGACGGATAATACGGAAATGTGTTGAAATGGACGGTTGATTTCGTTAACCCCTAACTCCTCAAAAATCTGATCGCAAGCGTAAGTGAAAGCAAAGAGAACGCAGGGCTCGCGATCACGGAAGTAACGTTAATATCATTCATCATGGATTTGTTCGATTAACTTGGAATAAACATCGGGTGTTCAGGAGGAGTTGAGGAAGGCGAAAAGCGTGTATAAAGGTTACAGTTGTGAAATGGAAAATACTCTATAAAAAGCCACAGTGTACATGTTTCATCTTTCCAGCGACACAGAGATGGATACCTGGGTTCGCAGCAGAGCCCCAGGTTACCTGGATCTAGTCGGTCGTTATTGCCCAATGTCAAGCGGAAACTTGCTGACCTGAAAGGCAACCAACGAAAACAGGATGTAACACCGCCCCCTCTAGATTACGGCAGAAATACCAAGAAGGGAGTAACGTTGCTCACGCAGAGACGCGTTAAGCAATTGATAATCACACACTGTCTTGTCATAACCCATGGAGTCGCTGTTAACGACCTCAGAAGAAAGGGGGTTTCAAAGGCTACCCAACTCTGTAAGAAAAGAACTGCTGTCCGAGGAAGGCCCGAAGACGAAGCTGGGAAAGCTCCCTGTTATTTGGTAACCGGCCATCGTCATTCACCATGATGGACAGTCGCTAAACGAGACAAACTCTAAACAAGAAATGTGTGAGTGCTAAATCGCTGCGCAGTCGTCGAACTTCAGTGGGACAAATATCACGAATTTGAAGCCGAGACTTGTGTGCGAAATTTCTTAGGCCCGTTTTTAGTCCGGTAGCCGCGCGCTGGACACTCTCAGCGGCGAGCATATCCTTCTTCAGGTCGACATACATTATTTTATTGGCATACTCTGAGAGCGGTCTTATACAAACCTCGTAAAGAGTCTGAATCGTTGTCTTGCCTATGCAGGGGACAGTACGCTTCATCATCGTGAGAGTGGCAAATCCCTTTTCTGCTGCTATCTGGTGGTGATATGTGAATGATAATTCTGACAACAACCAGATGCCCAGACCTTTCTCCAGACTGATTTTTCCGATAACTTCTGTGCCGAGTGCATGAAGACATCGCCAGAGTCTCCACTGAGTGACATATATGCGCACTTATTGTCATTTAGTGGAAGATTCTAGTCGTCTGACCAACGCCTAGTCGCGTCGAGATCAATCTGTAGTGCACTGGGATCAACTCTATCCTAGAATTTCAGGTCGTCGGTGCATAGAAGGGCGTGGCCGCGGATATTGTTCGGAATGTCGTTGTTGTAAATAAGAAAAAACAAAGAGTCTAACACTGACCCCTGAGGAACTTCGAGGGAAATGTAGGAGGGAGACGAATGATCTGGTCAAGTTTTAACTCTGAGAGTTCTGCTACCAAGAATAAAGGCCATCCAACGAAGACCCTCCCAATGAATATCATTGGCGCCAATTTTGTGATTCTGGGGCCATGTGGGAGACAGTCAAAAGCCTTGGCGAAGTCAAAGGGAACATCTGAGATGAAGTTAAAATCTTTGGCCTCCGACAGAATATCCACAAAGATAATCATATTCGTTGTGCACGACTAGTTAGGAAAGAAGCCGTGCTGGGTTTGAACAAGTAGTAGAGCAATGGATTGGTAACGCGTGTTGAAAGCCGCAACGTTTGGGGACTGCTATTTGACGGTGGGTAGGATTGCTCAATCAGACGCGGTAATGCGGGAACTGGGAAGCGAGTGCACTATCTGAACTGAAACACAAAATTATGATGAGGATGCGCTGTGAAACTGGAAATAAATCTGGTAAAAACTGTATTCCATGTGACACAAGCTCGCAGTGATGGCATGCTTTGCCTACATTCCAATCGACCATATTTTGTCCCGAATTTAAGGAGGTGGACTCTCGTACCGCTTGTTCTGACCACAGTGAGCATCGATTTGCAAGGATGGTCAGACGTTTTGGAATAACTGTGCGGTTCGCCGGTATGATGTTTCCAGGCCGAAACGAGTTGGGAACGACCAGTTGGGCACGAAAATAGACTTGTCAAATTATTGGTGAAATTCTGAAATACATATTTCGGGTTAAATATATAGATTCCTTCAAATATGTCAGTCGTGTTGCAACGAGAAAAACATCAGACATTCCCAAAATGGATTCACGGTCGGACGTTTGTCGAGCGAAATGTTCAGATGAATTCAATAGGTTAACGTTTGTAGTAAATTTTGAGTTCTGAACTTGCTCCCACCGGAATTTTCATGTAGGGATACATCCCCCGTCTCACGGAAACTTTCCATTTTGCGTGGTTCGAGAGATATACATGAATCTGTAATTTCCGAACACACTGCGCTTACATCATGAATGCTGGTCTTAGACCGTGAACTTTAGAGCTGTCGAGTTCGGGAAAATTATTTTCCCCAAAAAACCGTTTTAACGGCTTGGTACCTGGTGCACAAATTGAAATCGTCAAAATCTGCGTCATGGACCCATACCTTCTTGTTTTAACTGATCCTTAATTGAAAACACCCTTACCGTAATTGTTTTTCGAAAATCGGTATAGCTGCCGTCGTCGTGACCGATTGCGTGCGGCAATGTTAACACAAGAATGCTGGAGTTGTTCTCAATTCATGCTCTAATTTTCGTCGTCTGTTGATTATCTTGTTTTAAGTTGTTTACTTTCTATTTGTAGGAAATGGATTATATCGCGACTTCCAAGACGATGTTTGAAAATCACAAAATTCTCGTTATTTATGGTAGTGGAACGAGCTGTAGATCGAAAACCGTCTTGAAGTACGATAAGGTACGGTGACATGGGTTCCTGAGAACCTTGCAGATTTACTATCGTTGTTCGAAGTATGAAAGGTGCTAGAATGTATGCAGGGGTGCGTGACGTGTCTATTAGATTGTATCAGTAGTTTAAACAAATCAGTTCTCGCGACACATGCTGCAGATCACGGTTTCATGCGGTCCGACGAGATACTTGTCTGGTTATGATCTCTTTCGAGTTGAAGCGCAACCACCATCTCAGTCGCCTTCCACATGAGTCCCATCCTACGATTCGTTCACTCACCATAAGTGAATTAAACGGACGCATGAATCTGTTCCGGTATAATGCGCCAACCGCTGACATTAAGTAGTACGTAACGGATGTTCACGAGAAGCTCATTACAACTGCTTACGTTTGATATATCCGCCGCAAGTCAATACCTGCGATGTCAATTGAGTTCGCTACGCGAGGCTGGTCACGCAACATTAGAGAAACTTGATGAAGTGCTGTCGGTGACTGGTGCGATGGGTGTGGTGCGCACCATGAGAGAAGAAGGCAACAGATATATACATATCCACTTCGTCCGGCGAATGCACATGGAACTATTTCGACGTTTCCTGCATGTTGTGAATGTGGATGTCACCAACGGGACGAATGGATACAAGTATGTCATTGTATATTTCCTCATACTTTTGAAGCCCAAAGTTATATCAATTCCTCGTAACAGACGGTATGGGACACGGGTGGTCCGTCATATACGGGTACGTTCTTGGGGAGAAATATGCTTCAATACGTAGACTGTTCGAAATTTTTCGGGAGATGATGGACGAGCAGACTGCGGTGGAAACATTTATCATGGATAAGATGACTGCGCAAATGATGGCATCTCATGTATTGTTTGGCTGCGATATCCTGCTGTGTAACTTTCATGTACGTGATGCCGTACGCAAGCATATAACGGGGTAAAATGTGTCCATCATATTTGTTCAAAGACAAAATCTTCGCAGTCGTTATCCATTCCATCAGATGGCTACGGGAGACAACGATAAAGACTGAGTTGCACTCATACACTGTTTACCGTAGGTTTAAACGTGATTTGTATATCGTCGGCCGGAGGGATGGGAGGTTTCTGAATTATTTGTTGTGTAATTGGCTGTAAATCAAGCCACAGTTGGTCATTCATGCGCGAAGAGACGTTGTCCACTTTGGCAGTTGGAAAATAATAGGCCAGAGAACGCAAACGGACGGATGAAGGAGAGGACGTACTCAAGTGACATCCTGACCGTCGCCATCTAAAAAATATGGATCCATGGCTGGCGGCTGCTGTAAAAGTATGAAATACAAACCACCTATGGTGCGACCGTCGTGAGGTTGTGGATGTTGGCTGCTAAGTGAAGAACATCCTTCACAGAATGACCGCCTCCACAAGTCACCTTGTCCAAAAATATCCGGAGAGAAGGACCCCATGACTTCCTTTCGAAACATCAATTTGAAACAATATTTGACTGAAAGGTAAGCGGTTTTCTAGTAAACACCTTGAACACGGCAGCTCCGTGTGCAACAAGCCGGCGACGCTCTCTATGTGGATAGCGTACAGGGCACACATGAATGTACTTGTTACCGTACAATGTGGTTTTCATGCATACGCATTCTGTCGGTGTTTCAGAAACAAACCTCACGTTCCCATTCATGAGCGGTGGCTGGCAAAGTACAACTTGCTAATTCGACGGTTGGTAGGCCCACAGCTTCGGCCGCTTGCTGCAGACAATTTTAACCTTCGTTACGGAACCATGCACAATCTACTTGAAAAACTGCATGACTGCAACAGCTGCATGGCGGTGAATTGCTTTTGCCAGTGGGATAGTGGAACATGCCGAGACTGGCCTACCTGTAGAAGACTTCCCTATGGACTCAGCTACAAGCAGTATCCAGCCGATGTGGGTGAAGGAGTCAAAAACACGATTGCCGTGTGTACACCGCGGTGACCCCGTACAGATGGACAGTTATTGCGGTGACGCAGGTCAGCTGATTTTTCATTCCAAATGTATCCAAATGGCAGACATACGAGTGTCCATTCTGTGGCAAACATCTTCGATCTAAGTAGCCTGGTGAGCGTACGTTTTGAATCCTTATTTTTGTCAGTTTTACTCTACTTCAGCCGTTGTTCGCACTTCCCCGGTGATGGTGGGAATCAAGTCTCACACACCACTCATAACGGGTGTCGGCTTAGACCAGTCCGCTGAGAGCGAACCGGTTACCCACGAGCCGAAAAAAGCGCGAATAAACATCACCTGGAACGATCAACCTGTTGATATGTTTGAAGAAAGTAAGTTCCCTCGTACATGCGTACACAGATTTCTTGCAGATATCACTTGCGATGGACAACATGATGACGAAGACTTCATGTGATACACGGTTTCAACCATCCGGGAGGACACCCACGAAACATGAAAACCGAAGGCTACATTCTGTACTGAAGAAAAGCGGAAGCAGCATGCACGTTTATCCACAATTATTAAGTACACAATTCGGAATTGTATCTTCCACCCTGTCCTTCCCAGTGACTTCACTCGTCCACCCGTGTGTTTTAGCATAATGGACGGTTTGGCATAATTCGTAAGGTAGGACAAATGGACGGAGCAGATATAAGTGTCTGAACATGGAGTACATTTTAGACCGTTAGTGATATGTTGTAATGATCTCCCTTGGTTCTGGCCAAAAATGAGATAACATACTGGCAGTCGGTGGTTAACTCTGCAGCCGGCAAAAACATAGACCAACAGTCGTTGGAATCATAATCGTCTGTGATACGAATATAGAAGGGTTGTAGCTGAAATAGTAGAAGTGGGGATCAATGTTTTCGTCGATGAAATAATGAGCATCAAATTTGGTCATTAGCTGTCGGATGAATGAGTACTGACTCGCGTACACATGGCAAGCCCCATTCAAGCATAGTCAGTAGAAGATGAACAAAACAATACGCATGTCGTTAATGATGGAGCGGAACGTGTTACCTATGTTTATACCACACCGTAAGTAGAGACAACCACGTGATAACGCAGACCATTGTCCATCAAAAATGCTATAAGGAAAACAGGCCGAATATATAATTCAGATGTACAACTACCCAACAATCGTGGCGAAATTGTTTTCTTCAGCAACTACTGTGATACTTGGTGTACAAGGCAATGTGAACGCAACGTGGATGAAAATTACAAATTCTATTTCATATCCAAAATCACACAAAGTTGAGTGTTTCTGAGGAACAAAGTTGTGTATTCCGCCATGAAAATTCCACTGGAAGCGTTTTCAGAACGTAAACTCGATTACGAAGGCCAACATGATGCTTTTGTCGAAAAAGTGGCGACACATTTTTCTCTACAGAGTGCAAATATAGATCATTTTTAGGCATAGCTGATGTTTCTCATTGCCATACAACTATTACACTCGATGATTTCTATATATTTGTCCTGTAGTATGTATTTCATTATTTCATGAAAAATTCGAAAAATCGCTTTTCGCACCTAAGTAGCCGTTTTCAACTCTTTTCGGCCTTGGAACACCATATCGGCCGACTACACAGTTGCCGTTATAAGTGTCGTAATCGTTTCAGCTGGGAGTGTTCCTCAATGTCATTCCTTCAGCAGGTCACCTCGTCTCCACTGCAACGTACATCCTGATTTTGTGAAAAAGTTGCAATTACAATGAAAACAATAATAATTGTATACTTCTCAACGCATCTGTGAGAAACACGCTCAGATAAGCGTGATCAGTACACAAATTTTAACGTGAAACATATATACCGTACACATAATTGTTAATTGTACAATGCACGAATTATGAAAATAAAATAACGAAACGGACATATCAATAGAGAAAAATTGAAGTTTATGAAGAGGCAGATGGCTCACTTGCTTTTAAAACGATAATTCCCAAAATTTTCACTGTTCGATAAAAAATGCTGAGTAGTTACATCAATTCTCACTTCACACGGTTAAAGTTGGCCTTATGTTCAAGCTCATGCCGGGAAAAAGATTTTTCAGGATGGAGAAAATGAACAGTCGAGGAATTTCGTCATAACTTGATGTAGACGGTTTCGGAAATGTGTGTAGAAACTTTTGTCAAGATGAAGGAAGATAGAAGGGTCTCAATTTTTCCGGAGAAATGGACGACCTTCTGAGCAGGACTCCATTATTTCCCCAAATTCGACGGAGTTTCACAGACCCCGCAAATTATCCAGCCAGTAGGGAAGTTTGATTGTCCGAACGTTGTGGGATGTTGTCTCGCGTTAGAAGTTATCGTGGAATCAAGAATGGAAACAAAATTACGTGATAAACAGGGGAACGTAAGATGATAATATGAAGTATGACGAATAGGGGAATCTGATAATTTCTGTCCAAACCTTTTATATAAAATCTATAATTTTGTGTTAGTTGATAAAATATATATCTCTAATAAACAACTGTTATCGCATAACGCGAAAAGAGAACGATTTACAACATTCCTTGTGTGCGACTCCAGATGAATTCCGATATTCATTTAGTACATGGGGCCGTTGTGTAGAATGGGAAAGAGGTTAAGCAATACGGGAAGATTGTTAGATGGTCTGTTAGGATAGGAAGAGGTACGGACTTATAGTTCATCATTTGAGGCGAACAGGTCAAGTTATATACATATATTCCAAACAGTTATAACGTGCACAGTTATTGTATAGTAATTGATAACTATACACAACTGGTAATCATTAAGTATGGAGTGAGAGTGTACCAGGATGGTTTGGTTACTACACACGGGAGTGTGTATGGTGTTACCATGTTTTGGCTGCAGGTTTTAGACAGAACTATGTAAAAGGTCTATCCTGCTGAACTAATAATAAGTTACGAAATTAAGATATTCCTCGAATGGTGAAGATGGTAGCTTTGATCAGTTCGAAGTGTACGTGGCGTCGTATCATGTGATATAAGTTCCCCCTCGGACGTTATTAGGTTAGATCAGGTGTTTAGATGTCGTTAGGTTCATTTTCAAAGATATCGTCTTCAGGCGGGCAGAGTTTGAAAATAGACATGACGTTCCTTGATGTCGGGAAAGTTTTTAAGCTTCGTTTGAATTGATGTATATTTTTACTGGCTCTAATTGCATTTGAGAGTTTGTTCCAAATGTAAGTATATTTCACTGGGAAAAAATTTGAACGCAGTTTTTTACGGGGTTTAAGAATTGTCAAAGTGAACTCTATGTTCCTGTTGTTGTATTTTGGGCTATGCTGAAGGCAAACCGCGAAGTTAACAGTGCATTTATTGTCATACGCTAGGTTATACATGGGTGCAAGGTTCAGCCTGAGTCGCCGTAGCAAAACAGGATCCAGTGCAAGCGTCCAGCAGCGTTCTCTGTAGTTCAGAAAAGACGGATAACCCAATGAATCATTTGTGGGTGCACGTTATAGACCTACCAGAGCTAGGATATTAGAATTGCGCAGGTGACAGTATATGAACGTACAGTACCCAAGTTGGGGTAGTACGCACAGCTTATAAAGGTGTAGTCGAGCTGCAGAGAAGAAGAATTAGTGGTTAACGTATCGAATCGTTCATGCAGTTTCAGCTGCCAAGAATGATGTATGTTCAGCGAAATTGGATGAGTTTGAGTAACGTATATCTAGGTCGCAGATTGAGTTGGCAGTTGAAACACCATGACCATCCAGCTTTATACAGTCCTCGGATATATGACAGCCATGTGCAACAGTGGTGGATTTATTGGCTGAAAATTTTGTCACCCAAAGTTGACACGAAGACTCCAATGACATGATGTCCTCCCGTATATTTCCTAGAGAGGAACTGAGGTCACCAGGAGGAAAAGTATACACAAGTTTGATGTCATTAGCGAATAGGAATAGTTTGCCATGCTTGATAACTTCACATATCATCTATATACATAAGAAATGGTAACGGTCCAAGGACGCTTCTTTGAATCACTCCGTTGGTGACTAGTCTAGAGGTTGAGCTGTAATTTCCCATTTTCACTGTTTGTGTGCAGTCCGCAATGTGTGAAGCAGGCCAGCTAGGCAATGGGTCACGTATACCGAAAGATGCAATGTTGATCAGAAGGCGCTTATGGGGAACACGATCAGAAGCTTTTTGCACATTCAAGAGTACAATAATAATTGCATCCCCTGAATCAACAGAGTTTGTAGCAGGATCACGGAATTCCAGCTGGCACGCCATGCACGAACGTTTGCTGAGGAAAATATGCTGGGAGTGGTTTATAAGATTTTGTGTTAATAAGAATTCAACCATGCGACATTTTATTATCCTTTCTAACACTTTAACTGGACGATAACTGATGATGTCCCGTAACGAACCACCTTGGTAACGGGACTGAACTATAGACATATTCCATTGGAGAGGGAAGTAGCCTAATGATAGAGAAAGTGCACAAATATTAAGCAGAAGGAGAAAAATGTCATTCTCACCTTGTTTGAGAGCGACAGAGTGTATGCACCCTGGACCAGTAAGATAAGGTTTGACAGTAGCTAAATGAGAGCGTATTTTTACTGCATCAACAGTAACGTGGCTTGAGAACGTGTTTGTTTTCACAGGGAGAGGTGGAGGCAGTGTATTTTCTTCAATGTTGAAGGAAGCAGCAAAACAGGAATTGAAGGCTTCGCAGATTGTTACAGGATCATCTACGATGGTTTTATTCTATAGTGTACCTATTGACATAATAGTCTCTTGTACAGTTTCTGCGTTTCAAAAACTGCATCAACTCAGAGCTCTTCCCTCTGTTGTTCAGCGCACGTTTTTACCTAATTTTGATGCAGAATTCTGGTCTTATTTTACATGATGTCAAACATTTTGTGCATTTGAATAATAAGCCAGAAATCATGTGTTTTTCGATGCCATGATTGGAGACTTTTGCTGGGTTGTTATATGAAAATATTTTCTAGACAGACGGGGACGTGGATAAAATGTAAGCAGACTGAGGTATAAAAGTTGTCAAAAAAAAACAATTATATAAGAAACTTCACAGTAAATATTCACGCAGTAATT
>LUCH01008322.1:0-17764 GCA_013368495.1 Paragonimus heterotremus | reverse complement strand
TGTAGTGGAACCAAAAAATGAAACGACAAGGTAACAAAATAGTCTATAACAAATGTCTACAATAAATTCCATCACACTACGTCCGCTTTAAGTTAGAATAACATTCCTTCTGAGTAAGAGAGTAATTCTAGCAGATCCAGTTCATCCCACGCATTAAAAATTCGCTGTTGCCACAGTCAACTCCCGGTAGCGAACACCACGGGCAAGCAGAAATCGAGGCGCGTGAGAACGAAGTGTATATTCATTCAAACAACAGACAAGAGGTTAATATGTACAATGAACATAACAGGTATTAAGAATAGTATGTAACAAGAGAACAGAAAGGTAAGAGACTCTACATGTCCCATTTGAGGCGGGAATGAGGGATATTTCAGATTCCGTTTTTGATTTCGGGCCCGTTTTGATTATCGGGTAATCTATATGGGCAAGAAGTATGAGGGAGGGGAGAATAGAAGAAAAGTAATCACAATCTCCAATGGCTGTTTAAATATATGATAATTGGCGTAATCTTTTTTCACACTACGGCGGACCTTAACCATGATAGACAAGACCGACGGTTGGTGGTATACTCCATGCAGGATGCATTCGCGAATCCTCTAGTTACATCTTCAACTCCAAACCCTCTTGAACAAGATCAACAAAATAGCACACTTCCGTAGGTATGCAGTCAAAGACGTATTTGGCCCTAAACTTCCCATAACTGTGCAAGCCTTCCACCACCTGGGGAGGCCTTGACTAAACAGCAAGTAATTCTGTATAACAAGCAACTCTATCAACCCGTTACCCCATAAGAATAACGGGTAAAAAAAACACCGAAAAAGAACTGGTCACACTGTTATAAACGGACCTCCGATGGACTGATTCCACCTCTGGCACAAATCAAGATCACCAATCATACCCAATTTTACTCTGCACAACATTTTGTTTACACGACGGCACCTAGTCGGGGTTTTATCTCCTGATGCCGTGCGTAGCGTTCCTGGAACTGAATAAAAAATTTCCTTTTGGGTCACGTTAGTTTGACCTCTCTGTCACATCAATAGACAGCCTGGGACTCAGGAGTGAGGTGGAGTGTAGCTAATGAGAAGAGAACTGCTCCAAACCCAAAACACCTGAATGGACATTGGTATGGGACTGAATGCATTTGCTCTAGTTACCGCCCGTGGTATCACCGCTCCTTGTCTGCAGGCGATAGTGTTTGAACGCTTTAGCAGTTTGGTCTCTGATCGGAGGTTCCCAATTTGTGCCGAGCAACCATCCCAACCATATGAAAACACCGCTGTATGTGAGACCGGAAAGGGGGGAAGTGTGCATGGACTTGAAAGGTTCACAGGTTGATAAGTTGCCATTTTGAGAAATGCATCATTACCATCGCCCAGTAAACACTGGGGTTATGCCATCCTACCAACCTCCATCCTCAATCTGAAAAACCTATGCTCCCCACAACATACATTACAATGGAAGGCCTGAAGATACACGTCTGTGTTACATTACCTACGGCATGTGAGTATGCTTACACGGCCCCCCTGTCAGCGATGTAACCTGAAACACTGACCCCAACATAAAAACGAGCCCCTACGCTGCCACATTGCTGTATGCTACCACTACCTGCCAAGTCTTGCCCGCTATGCTAAGGAAGATCTGGAAAGATCTCTTGCCACTCTTTATCCAGCCGCATTTTGAGTGAAATCACACTATCGCTATGTACTACTTCATCCGGGAGCTTGTCCCACGCATTCACTATCCGGTTGCTGAAGAAGTTTGCTCGTACGTCTAAACGAACCCTGCTTTTCTTCAGTCTGAGACTGTGACCTCTGGTGATGGCTTCTTGACCCACTCGTGCAAACAAGTCTGTGGACTTTGCGCCACTTATGCCTTTCAGTATTCTGAAGGTATCGATAGGATCACCTCTCACTCTTCTCCTTTCCATGGAGTACAATCCGAGCTCCTTTAAAGAGTTATGATAAGGTTTTCCCCCAAATCCTATAATCATTCGGGTTTCGAGTTGTTGCACGCTTTCTATGCATTGAATATCTACGTATGTAGGGAGCTCACGCTTGCACGCAGTACTCCAGATAAGGCCGAACAGTGGCTTTGTATAGCGGCAGGAATACTTCCAGTTGCTTGTCGGACAATACTCGCTCAAGTCTAAACAGTTCGCTGCGGGATTTATGCGCAGCCGCTGCACACTGGGCTGAGGGTTTGAAGTCGCTTTTGATTAATACTCCCAGAACCCGGGCTTTTTCTACGCATTCAATGGTGAGAGGACCCTGTGGACCGGGTACTTCCAGAGGTTCAGAACTTCCAGTTGCCATTTGGCACTTGACGGCATTCAGTGGAAGGTCGAATTCAAAAGACCACTCTGCTACTGCCTTCAGATCCTGTGTTAATGCGGCACGATAAGTAGACCCTGCTATCTTAACATCAACTACGAATACGAAGCACGGACTGCCAAGCTCACTTACTAAATCATTTATGAACAGCAGGAACAGGAGAGGACCCAAAACAGATCCTTGAGGGACGCCACTGTGGGCTGTGCCTACCTTAGAGAATCCGCTTCCAGCCTTTACTTTAAAAACTGTGTTGTGTAAGAAATCCTCTACCCAGTCAATCACCGGATTGGAGATGCCAAACCACTTCATTCTGTGGAAGAGATAATGGTGATTTATTGAATCGAAGGCTTTGCTGAAATCCAAGTAGCAAACCTCGACTTTCCGGCCTTCGTCCAATCGTCTCGTGACCTCAGCCATGAAGTACCAAAGGTTGGATATACATGATTTCCCTTTCTGTAAACCATGTTGTACAATACTAAGAAGGCTGTTTTCAACAGTATACGTGGAAACTTTGTCTTAAATTAGCCGTTCCAGGCATTTTCCAACAGTGCATGCCAGACTCGCTGGTCTGTAATTATTTTGTTTGTCTCTCGAGCCTCCCTTGTGAACAGCGACCGCCGTGGCTACGCGCACCTCATCTGAGGTTTTCCCTTCCTTTAAGGAAGTCGTAAACAGGTTCCATAGTGTACGGTGAAGGACTCCTGCTAATGGCCTAACAATGTCCGGATGGATGCCATCAGCTCCTGCGGATTTTGAGGGTTTAAGATAGCTTAGGACCCTCCCAACTTCTTCCTCGGTGAGAACCATATTGTTCATTATGCTGTGAGGTCTGGACTCCATCAATGTCGGCAGAATCTTGCCCTCATCCCTCCTGCGAACCCCCTGGAAAAGTGTGCGGAGAAGGTTAGATTTTTCTGCTTTATCGGTGGCTGGTGTACCCTCCTTTGTCAACCGGATTCCTAATTCTTGCCTGCAGGCTCCCTTGGATTGAACATACGAGTGAAAGTGCTTCGAAGCTGCTTTTGCCTTGTGCGCAAGACCTGCTTCAAAGCGGTATTTTGACGGGCGCTGGGTCTTGCAGTCTGAAGTTCTACTAGTTTTGTACTTTGGCCAGTTACGATGGCTTTCGTTTTACTTGTATTCCCTCCAACATTTACTTCTGTTGTAAAGCGCTCTACGCGCCGTTCGTCTCCACCAGGGCGGACGGTTTCGAGCTCTTCTTGGTACTGAGGATACAAACTGGTTCATCAGTACTATAAGCCCTTCTTTGATGACTTTCCACATATCTTCTAGAGAAGCATTCGTTGCGCATGAATAGTAGCCGTCGACCGTGAGTTCTTGATCTGTTATGTTTGGGAAAATTATTTTCCTCGAAGAAAACATTTTAATAGCTTGGTAGCTGATGCCGAAATTGAAATCATCGAAATCTGCATCGTGACCTGGTATCTGCTTATTTTATCTGACCACTAATTAGGAACCACTTCCTCGTAATTGTTTTTGGAAAGCTGGTATGGCTGTTGTTGTTGTGGTCTATTGTGCGTGTGAATGTAATCATAAGAATGCTGGAGTTATTTTTAATTTACTTTTTCAACTTTATCATTTGTTTTTTTATTTCACTTCCAGTTGGTTATTATGTAGGAAATGGATTATACTGTGATTTTCAAGGCGATGTTTCAGGATCGCGAATTTTGCACTTTCTCACAGTTTCAGGAGTGTATTCAGAGGTACATGAACGAGGGGCGTTATGTACGTTTTGGGGACGAGCCTTAGGTCGAAAACCGCTTTGAAGTACGATAGGGTGAGGTGCCATGGTTTCCTGAAAACCGTGCAGATGTATTATCGTTGTACGAAAAAAAAAGACGTAGAAGTGTATGCAGGGTTGTGTGACGTGTCTAGTGGGTTAACTGTTGTTAGCTTTGAAAAATCAGTTCTCGCGACACACTGCAGATCACGATTTAATGTGGCCGGACGAGATGCTTGTCTAGTTGTGAGCTCCTCTGAATTGGAGCGCAACCACTTCCCAGTCGTCTGCCACATGAGTCCCATCCTACGAATCTTGGACCAACCGTTAGTGAATTGAACGGATGCGGGATTCTGTTCCCGTACAGTACACAAACTACCGACATCAAGCAGTGTGTAGAGGATGTTTACTGGAAGTTTATCACAACAGCTGACGTTGGAAGCGTCAGCCGCAAATTGAAACCTGCAATGTCAATTGAGTTTCTTACCTAAGATTGATCACGGAATGTTAGAGAACCTTGATGAGGTGCTGTCGGTGATTAGTGCTATAGGTGTGGTGCACACTCTGAGGGATGAAAGCAACCAATATACGCATATCTGCTCCGCCCAGGGAATGCAGATTGAACTATTCCGACGTTTCTCACATGTTGTGAATGTGGATGCAACTCACGGGACAAACAGGCACAGGTATGTCGTTTTATATCTTCTCATACTTTTAAAGTTGTAGGTTATATAAGTTACTAGTGACAGACGGCATGGGACACGGCCGACCCATGGTGCACTGGTACGTTCGCGATGAGAAGTATGCTTCGCCACGTACTGCTCGAAAGTTTTTGCGAAATGATGGACGAGCCGATTGCAATGAAAAAAATTTGTCATGGATGATATGGCCGCGCAGATTAGGGCAGTCCACGTAGTGTTCGGCTGCGACATCCTACTGTGTTACTTTTATGTGCGCGGTGCCGTACGTAAGCATGTAAGTGGGCAAAATTTGTCCGTCATATTGGTTGAGAGACAAACTCTTTTCGCAGTCGTTTTCTCTACCACCGAATGGCTACGGCAGAAAATGAGGAATAGTAAGTTGCACGGTTACACTGCCTAACGTAAGCTTAAGCGTGAGCCGTACATTATCGGCCGAACGGATAAGTAGTTTCTAAATGATCTGCCGTGTTAGTGGTTGTGCATCAAGCCGAAGTGGGTCATCCGTGCTCAAGGCGATTTTGTCCACTTTGACAATCGAACGAGTAATAGGCTGGAGAACGCGAACGGACGGCTAAAGAGGATAACGCACCCAAGAGACTTCCTAGCCGTCGCCAGTTAGAAAATACGGATCTACAGTGAGTGGCCGCTGCGAGGGTACGAAATACAAACGGCCCATGGGTGCGGCCGTCGTGAGGTTGTGGATATTGTCTGGTACGTGAAGAACCTCCTTCACAGAATAACGACTTTCGCAAGTCACCTAGTCCAAAAACATCTGGAGGGACAGACGCCACGACTCCTTTTCGAGACAGAGTCTGAGTGTCGGGTAAGCACTTCCCTAGTGATCACTTTGAACATTGCAGTTTCAAGTGCAACGGATGGCGGCGCTCTCGTCGTCAATAATGTACACGGCACATGTGAGTGCATGTTTTATCGTACAACGTGGTTTCCATGCATTCACATTCTGTCGGTGCTTCGTAAAAATCTCTACCCCTACGATAGGATGTTCTGTAGTTCCAGTTTCCTTTACAAAGATGAGGTCTCCATTCATGAGCGGCGGCTTGCAGAGTACAGTTTTCCGATTCGGCGGTTGGTAGGCCGGCAGCTTGCTGCAGCCAACTTCAACCGCCACTATAAAGCGCTTAATCATTTACTCGAAAAACTGCATGACTGCAACAGCCGCACGGCGGTGGCTTGCCTGAACACCACCGTTGCTTTCGCCAGTGAGATATTGGGGTATGCTAGTACTGGCTTACCTTTATACGACTTCTCGATAGGTTCAGCTACAAGTGGTATGCAACCGAGGTGGGTGAATAAGTCTACAACAGAACTGTCTTGTGGACATTGCGGCGAACCCGTACAGATGGACAGTTACTGCTGTGAAGCCTGTAAGCTTAGTTTTCACTCAAGATGTATCCAGATGGCAGATATAAACTGGTGTCCATTCTGTGGCAGTCAGCTTCAACCGCAGTCGCCTGGTAACTGCGAGTTTCCAATCCTTATTATTGTCAGTTCCCTCTACTTCAGCCGTTCTCCACACCTCCCCAGCGATAATGGAGTGCAAGTCCAGCACGCCACCCACAACGAGTGTCGACTTAGGTCGGTTCACTGACAGCGTACCGCTTGCACATGGGCCGAAGAAAACGCGAATCAACATCACCCGGAGCGACTATCCTGTTGATATAGTTGCAGAAAGTAAGTTCCTCCATATATGCGTACACAGACTTCTTGCAGATATTACATGCGATGAACGGCATGATGATGAAGACCTCATATGATACACAGTTTCAATCATCCGGGAGGACATCAATAACTTATAAAAACCGAGGGCTACATTCTGTGCTGGGAACAAGAAGAGGTTGTGTGTACATTGATTCACAATTATGAAATATATAAATGAAGATTCTATCCCAGTGTTCACGTCCCTAGTGGCTTCACTTGTCCACCTATATGTTTCAGCATGAGGAACGGGTCGGCATAACTCGTAAGGTAGGACAAATGGACGGAGCAGCTGTGTGTCTAAGCATGTCGACGTATATTACATAATTCACAACATTTTGCTGTGAGGCAAGGTGAACAGCAGCTTGCCAATCAAGTTTCCAGCAATTCGTCTACGCAGAATGGTCTTCTGAAGGTGTGACTGGAACCGCCTTCCGTTTGATCCAGATATGGCATGAAAGAGCTTCTTAGCAAAGGACTTCAGAATTTTCATATTTTTTGGTGGATCACGCTGTTCTCAGGATCCACGTAATTTTCGAAATGGTTGATCGTCCGCTGCTCTTACTGAGCTATTTCGTCCGGAGCTCCGTAAGCTCTCCACTGGTCCGTGATTATTGTGGTGATCGGCGGGAGGCGAAAGAATTAAATGATGTAATCGGCTTACTCGGGCATGTCTTCGGATGAGGAATAATGAGGTAACTGTGTGTTGTCCGTTCCCATGGTAGACCACCAGGAATGTTGTGAATAGTGTGCTGTTCAAGAAAGCACAGTGTAGCAAAATTGCGAATGGTTCCTTTAGCGTTGACTAAGGCTATGTCCAACGATTAAGCATGCAGAATGTATGCACACTGATAATTGTTCCGTCCAGTTGACTAAATTATGATCGACGTCTAAGTATGCAGTATGCCTTCACACTAGTAACTACTCCGCCCAGTTGACTAAACTATGATCAGCGATTAAGTGTGTAGTATGCCTTCAAATTAGTGACTACTTCGTCCGGTTGGCTAAAATATGATCAGTGCTTATGTATGTAGTACGCGTTCACAGTAGTTGCTACTCCGTCCAGTTGACTAAACTGTGATCAAAGCCTAAGTATGTAGTAGGCGTTCACACCAGTTACTACTCCGTCCGGTTGACTCACACTGTGATCAACGTTGATAAATAGAATACGGGAGGAATCAGAATAAACGTGCATTCACTCCGTTGGGGATATAATTTAATGGCCTCTTTCAGTTTCGTCCAAAAAATGGGTTCATATGCTCACAGTCGTCAGTGAAGTCCGCAGCCGGCGAAAACACAGAGCAACATTCCTCGGAATCATAGGCGTTCGTGATATGAAAATAGGAGGGTTACAGCTGAAATGCTAGAAGTAGGAATCAGTGTTTTCCTCGGATAAATAAAGAGCATCAAAGTTGGCCATTATCTGTCAGACCAATGAGCATTGACCCGCGTACACATGGCCAGCTACATCTAAACATATTCAGTAAGCAATGAGCAAAACAATACGCGCGTGGTTGATGATATAGTGAGACGCGTTATTCCAGTTTAAACAATATCATGGATAGAAACAACCACGTGATAACGTAGACCGTTTTTCACCGGAAGCACTATTAGGAAAACTGACTGAACGTATAATCCACATGTATAACTTACCAAAAAACGTGCCGGCACAGCTTTCATCAAGAACAATTGTGATATTTCATGTGCAACGCAATGCAAACGCAACGTGGTCGAAAACTGAGAATTCAATTATATCTTCAGAACCACGCAAAATTGAGAGTTTCTACGGGCGGAGATGAGCGTCCCGCCATGAAAATCCCGATGGAGGCATTTTCAGAACGTAAAACCCATTAAGAAAGCTAACATAATGCACCTGTTGAAAAAATGGTGACAAATTTTTTTCAACAAAGGTGCGAATAAGGAACATTTTCAGGTATTGCTGATTTATTCATCACAACACAATTGTTATACTCGGTGAACTCTATATATTTGCCACGTAATATGCGTTCTAATATTTTTTGAAAAATTTGAAAAATCTCCTTTCGCGCTTAAACGACCGTTTCCAGCCTGCTACGGCCTTGAAGCACCATACCGGCCAACTACACAATTGCCGTTATGAGTGCCATAATCTTCTCGGCTGGGAGTTTTCTTCAGTGTCATTCTTCCAGCAGGTTACTTCGTCTCCATTCCTGCAGACATCCTGATTTCACGGAAAAGTTAACAGTGGTATCAACGAAAAGTGAAGATGGCGAATATAACACATAAAGCACGAACTACCTGTCCCCTTTTTGCGTATTGTCCTACGTTGAAGTAGGTTTATAGGCGTTTCTCACGTTTGTGGTTTCATTAAAAGCTTTATAATAATCTTCTACCAACAGTTCGACTGTCGAAATTATAATCACGTTTTCCTGCTTAGTTACGTCCAAATTTAAATGAAAGCATATGCTTCAGTATCTGTTACATCGATTTCCAGTGTATTCTACCTTCAAATTTCCGAATTAACGTTGAATGGAACTCTGAGTTATTTCTTCCTCTATATATATATGCCACTGAACTACCGCACATTCCGTGCTTACGTTTTCGGAAGACTGAAACAAAGAAATTTTCAGGTAACAGATTTCCAAGATTTCAGAAACTGCATCACGTAACAAAATTTCAATAACTTCAGTGGCCGGGAAATATTTTTTAACTAAAAGATAGCAGAAATGCTCAAGGTCTACCGATTACAAGCAGCCACTGTCACATTCAGCAATCTGCACGGTAGTTCACACTGTTTCCACATTGGGTCAATTTCATTCTAGACTGGCGCAGTAGTACAGGAGGGTCTTTTGTATGAGTACTCATGGCATCGGGAATTCCATGAACAAAACCACAAGGGGGTGGCCCACACGTCGATACCTCCGGTTGCTTGATCGAAGGTTGTCTACCGCCATCCTTCTGGGAGGAGGCTTGTGTAATGACCAGCGATCGTGTGGCTTCTATAAGGATCCAGGCTGCAACCGTGTTTTCCCGCTTGTCTATTCCGTACGCATGATTATGCGTACGTCTGTTATAGGAAGCCGGATATGAACTCAGTGCCACTTTCTACAGTCGTGCAACTAATTGCCCTCGTGGCAATGTCGCTGCGCACTTCCAAGGTCATTGAGTCACTACACGTGAGACTATCGACGATGGCCTGCGTCCGCATGAGTGATGGCCGTGATACGGCGAGCCTCATATGAGAAGGAGACAGTCACAAGTTTAGTGGCTTTATCGGTCAAATGATAAAAATGACCAAAATATGGTAGTATCAACGAAGAGCCGTAACGGTGATGGATAGGCCTAAAGGTAGACGTACAAATTGAACAGGAGATATATCGATAAGCTAGGAACTACTCATTGATAAGTCAAAGGCCGTCAAGCTGAACGGACCACCACCAGAGGTGAGATTCGTTGGAAGACCGATAGATTAATTCCGATAACAGATAAATAAGGAAATTTTGCCGCAATGGCCGGTTGATTCAATTACCTTCCAACTCTCCAAAGATCTGCTTCCTAGCAGTAATGGAAGCAGAGAGAACGAAAGGCTCGCGAACCGAGAAGTGTGAGTGAGTTGTATTTACTGATTACTGATTAGTTCGATAAAGTTTGTTTGAATGTTGGCTGTACATGAGTAGTTGAGGAAAGTGAAAAGTGGGAGTATCAATCAGAATCATGAAATAGAAAATAGAGTACAAAACGCTGCACGAGCTACACCGGTGATGATGCGTGCTAAGGCCTAATGAATGCGTGTACGCAGAGCGCAGAGCGAAGGGCGGGTATGATTTTTCTTGGTGGATTTGCTAGGTGGTTTACTCCACAACGACGCGGTCGAAGTGTGTCGGTTGGGTGCTGACAGGGACTCGACATAAGTGGTATCATTTTACCTCCTTCTGAGCTACTAGGCTTCTAAAATGTAAAAATCTGAAAGATGCAAAATGCAAAATGCACAAATGCACTCAGGATAAAAACGTCTGTTGTAGGCTAGAAAATGGGGAGCTGGAGAGGACTTCCGTTGAACGGTCTTCGGACGAGTTCTTCGGAGCTTCAGAAAACACGTTTGAACGTTCCCAAATGTCTGAAACGTAAACACACATGGGGAAGCGAGCAACCTGAAAGAAATATGTAATTCACCTGGGGAAGAAGTTCAACGTATGCCGTATACTGAACGGTTTGTTGGTTTTCGAAAGGTTTTGCAACTTTTTTGAACGTTTTCGAAAGAGCGACTTTTTATACCATAGTAATATAGGTCAAGTTCCAGTGGACATACAGTAAAAGTGTTGGAACTCAAAATGAAAATCTGAAAACTGGTTATTGCGAAAAACCCTGTGCGATGAATGCGCATAGGTTGAAAATCGACGAATGGACTAATGGCAACATCTAGGAATAGTACGCGATGTCTAAACTAGCGAGCATCCTCAGACGGGTCATGCGAATCGACGCCAATTGAATTGAGATGAAGCCGATGGCATAGTTCTGGTGTCGGTAGTGTTATCCGCGCAATCGTTCACTGGGAAATGCTGTTGGCTTGAAGATATCCATGGTTTGCACACACTTGCGCAGACAATCTCGTGCGACCTAACAAAGCGTTTGATGTGGTGCTTTAAGTCGAATGACCGGTGGAGATCGAAGATGATTGTGCGTCACTCACCAATCAGGAGTGGCCGTGCAGCGAGGACAGTGATGCTAGTCGTGTTTCTCTTGCATTACCCGCATTGGGTGGTGCTTACGATGTCGCACACTGCGATGCCGGCTGAGATATGCCCTGGTAAAAAGCTGCACTCGTGTGGCTGAGCGACAGAAAGTCTCTGAGTCAGTCCTGGGTGGTGAGGATACTGTAGCGGAAGTGAGATGAACAACACGTTGGTATGTCCGATGAATTACCCGTGTCAGAAACCTGATGTGTTGAGATATCGTGTGGAAATAACCTATCGATGGGTGGTGCGACAGCAAGAGTTAGTAGTTTGAACCGGCAGGACGTTTAATCCGAGGTGTGTACCGTGCTGCTTACGACCGTACGAGCTACCCGTCACCGTTGAGGTGAGCGGCGGCCCTCTGCCACAATACCTTTCTTTCAGGCTCATGGTTACTATTATAATGATGATGACGACGACGACGATGATGGTATGGTTGGCGTATATCGGACCTCAGTGGAGGATGTATTACTTTGCGGCCACAGAACTTGTCCGCTCACGGTAGGAGAGTTGAACCAACTTCAGGTACTTGACCACCGATGTTTGCCTTCAGTCGCTTTTATCCAGTGGCACCAACGCGTAAGCAACCGGGAGGTTAGGAAACGGATGTTTGACACTGATTGGCAAACGAATTCTTTTGTTCACTCCTTACATTTTCACCGACTTAGACGGTTTGGTCTTGTATTAGAGGTGCCAGCTGGTCGCCTGCCACATCATGCACTGTTTGCCGACGGTGTGGCCGATTGACGCAAGGTGCGAGGCGGACAGACGATGACCTGGCGTAGACGAATGAAATCGTTCACGAATGGGTTTGGCACTGTAGATCGGGTTCGTCTCCCGGTCTGGAGCCCTCGTGACTTGCACAGTCGATGGGTTGAAACGTTAGGTGAGATGGCGGCTGACCGAGCTCAGTGGCGTGAATGTTGTCGTTGTTTGTCTGAGTTGTCTGTAAAGTGAGTGGATTTGATGACGCGGGGCGGTGAAAGCCGTTAGGAAGCTGTCTTGCTGATGACGTCTCACTTTCACTTACGGCACTTACGGCTGTTTGTTTGCAAGGTGTAGGCGCCTTGTTGTTGTATGTTGAATATAAACATACGTATTTTTATCAATTAAGTCCTTTCCCCGTCATTCTTTTCATCCTCTCTCCTCCTATACGTGGTTTGTTTCTATAACACTCTTCATTGTGCAACAGCTAAGCATCAGTGTGGACCACTGGTATAGCGCTGTCTATGATGATCGCCATGAGCATGTTATCGGACGTGGATTAATGACAATGAAACATGTTCCATCGTCAACGTTTGCAGAACTTTCTACTAGAACGATATCGAGCGCATCCAGCCACCGTCTTACCACTTCCAGTTCAATTACTAGACAATGCGTTCAATGGGCACTTTCGAAGATGCCATTAAGAAAGCTCAAGGGAAGGGGAACAACTAAGGAGTTACTGGGAACATTTTTATGCGTTATTGAGCAACACCATACCCGTAAGCATTTTTTACAGAAACACTCGGTTTTTCACGTATTTAAGCCATCTTGCTATTTATCTTGACCGTTGACACTATTGCTATCGTCTGATTACATGTCTGCATTTTCTCGTTTGTTTGACCACCCAAGATCATAATCAATATTTGTAATTTCCGGTCGCTGGCTACCGGCTTATCTTGTCTCGCTTCTGTTGCGCTTTGCTTACAGCTTGCCTTCCGAGTCTACTTGTAATACACGTCGTTGTTCACTGGTCTGTGTTCTGGTTTAACTATTGTGGAGAGTAGGTGCGTTTCTAGTCGGAAACGCGACAGTCCACTACGCTTTGGTGAGGCCGTTTAATTTCTATTAAGAAATTTTTCCTCCGTTCACCGTGGCAAATTAGTGAACTCGACATTTGTTAAACCGAATAAACCGTTTTTATTTCTGGAAAATTATTTGCCATTTATTCTATTATTCATTGATATATGTATATATATAAATGTGTAGTTTATTCGCCGATTTCTATACTGTGTATACATTTCTTTCATTTTTGCCGTATTTTCCAATGGACACTGAACAGAAGCCGACAGCTGTAGCAGTCATAATTACTGTTCCTCAGTTTTTAGAGGTGGAACCCGCCTTGTGGTTTGTGCACTCAGAGGTGGAGTTCTACAACCAGCGGATCGCCGCAGATCAAGCAAAATTTAGTCGAATTTGGACCTGACTTCCTAAAGATGTCACAGTGCATGTACGTGACCTCCTTCTGAAATTACCCACTGAACATAGTTATGAAGCCCTCAAGGAAGCTGTAATCAAACGGACCACTCCTTCTGATATATCGAGGTGGCAGCAGCTACTTACAGATCTGCAGTTAGGTTGCTTCAAACGCAACAGTTGCTAGGTCCCTCACCTATGGATGAGGCACTCTATAAGGGGTTATGAATGCAGCGTCTGCCGGCGAACACAAAAGCCATCCTAATAGCTGTCACGCAACTCGCAGATGAAACAAAAGACCCTTTTTGTATCCGTCCCGCAGCTCCACTCACAGCGGTGACAAGCCGCATAGCAGCAGAGACTCCCAAGAGTCCTGACTTCTCAACATCGCAAGGATTATCCTGCCCGCCACCGCGCACTGTTTGGAAAGACATTGCAACCCTTCGACTGGATTTTACCCGCTCCAGGATGCGTTCCTTCTCCCGTCGACGCCGGAGTAAATCTCCCCGTAATTGCCCTCAGACGTCTGGTGAATTGTGCCGGTATCATAACAAGTTCGGCAATCGGGTGAAGCGTCGCCTCGCCCCATGTAAATAATTCAGTCAGTGAAACGCGCAAACCAGCCCGTATTGGCGACAAACGTGGCCAGCACTCTCCCTGGCAGTCGCCTCTTTCATATTATAGATTTAAGTTCTAGGACCGCGTTCCTGGTCGATACTGGGGCGTAAGTTAGCGTGGTTTCCCCACGATCTGGTGTGGCCACCCATAATTTTTTACCTATGCTTCGAGCCGCTTACGGCACACTCATTCCCACCTACGGTCAACGCCGACTCACGCTTGATCCAATCTCCGGCGAACAGTTCGCTCGGTTTTCGCAATTGCAGCCGTACCATTCCCTACCTTAGGAATCGATTGTCTTCAGCATTTTGACCTTATGGTCGATACCCGAATACGAAACCTGATCGATTCCTGCAAAAAGCTTGCCGTCAACGGCACCCAAACATACGCAGAGGCCATCAGTTCTCTCATCATTCAACTTGAGACTCCTAAACCTTACACATCTCTATTTTTTGATTTTCCGCAGCCACCTCGATCCACGAACGAGCTACTCCCAGTCACTTCCACTTGCACGCACCACATTCGGACCAAAGGTCCACCGGTGTCGTGTAGGCCAAAACGTCGGGCCCCGGACAAACTTAAATTAGCTGGAGCGGAGGTTGAACATATGCCTGAACTAGGAATAATCCGTTCTCCTAAAAGTCCATGGGCCTCTCCTCTTCACACGGTCCCACAGAAATCCGGTGACTGGCGCACTTGTGGCGGTTATCGTGGCCCCAACAAGGTCACACTCTCTGATAGGTATCCCATCCCTCACATTCAGGACCTGACCGCTTGCCTTTCTGGCAAAGCTCTGTCAAGTAAAATCGGTCTGGTCCGCGCCTATCACCTGGTTCCAGTAGAGGAGACGGATGTCCCAAAAACGACAGTCACCACGCCTTTTGGGCTGTTCGAATTCCTTCCAATGCCATTTGACCTTAGTAACACTGCAAAAACTTTCTGTCGTTTCATCCACGAAGTATGCAGATGCCTGGATTTCGTTTACCCCTACTCAGACGACATATTAGTGGCCAGTTCTTCCAAAGGAGAACATCTGCAACATCTGCGTTCCTTGTTTGCCAGGTTAGCCAAACACAGGATAATCGTCAATGCAGCTAAATGCGAACTTGGAAAAGGTAGTACGGAATTATTAGGTCACATTATTTCAGCTTCAGGCATCCGGATTTTACCATCGTGAGTGAGTGCTGTCAGCGATTTTCCTGAGCCAACCACTTTCAAACAACTCTGACGTTTCGCCGGCCTAGTAAATCACTATCGCCGGTTCATACCTCATCGTGCGCAACTCCTGCATCCCCTCACGGACTTACTCCGAGGCGATACACCCAAATTCAACTTTAAGGACGCAGCGCGCATGGCCTTCGTCGAGCTTAAGAAGGCCATATCCAATGTTACTCTTTCATCCCTCCCAGAATCTCAAGCCCCACCTTCTCTTTTTACTGATGCTTAGGAAGTAGCCGTCAATGCCGTAATACAGCAACTTGTCAACGACCACTGGCAACCCCTAGGCTTCTCATCCAAACGTTTGTTATCTGCGGAATCTCGGTATGGCACATTTGGATAGAATTACTTGCTATTTATCTAGGTATACGCAACTTCCGCCATGCACTGGAAGGTCGTCCCTTCATTGTGTTTACAGACCATAAACTTTTGGTGTACGCACTCGCCTTTTCATCAGACAGGTACTCCCCCAGGGAGGTTAGACACCCAGACTATGTTCCGCAGTTTACCTGCGACATACGGCATGTTTCAGGTGCCCTCATCCCTGTCGCCGACGCTGTTTCACGCGTCCACGCTACTCTAGTCACACCTGCTTCTGTTGACCTTAATGACCCAGCTGCGGCCCGGGCGCGAGAGCCTGAGTTCCAAATTTCCCTGCAACGCTAATCCTTAAGGCTGTACGCCACTCCGCTGCTTAATGCAGACAGAACCATTCTTACTGTATGACTGCGGATATTGCGAGACATGTAGTGCCATCAGCGTACAGGCGTGCCTTCTTCAACCGGCTTCACAATCTCTCGCACCGCGACATTCGAGCCGCAGTTAAGCCAGGAACGGACCGAGTTGTTTAATTTAAGGTCAATTTAGACGTTCGTAGTTGGACACGCGCTTGCCTACAATGCCAACCTTCCAAAGTGCACAATCACACACGGAGCCCAGTTTTCTAATCCGATCTTCCAGATGCAAGGTTTTCACACGTCCACGTAGATTTAGTTGGACCCTTGCCGCCGTCACGTGGCTAGGTTTCCATATTAACCTGTGTTGGCCGATTCTCAAGATGGCGGGATGCCATCCTACTGAAGAATTGCTCCTCCGAGGCCGTTGTGAACGCCCCTTAGAACGCTGGGTAGACAACTACGAATGTCCTACAACCATTACAGCGGACCGCGGCTTGCATTTCAAATGCTCAACATTCGGAGCTATGACGAACTTTCTTGGATGCCGGCGCATTCGTACCGCGGTATTCCATCCGTCCTCAAATTGTGTAGTGGAACGGTCTCATAGGCAACTTGAAACTTCGCTTTGTGCCGCCTCTAATCCGGCATACAGTGAAATCCTGCCATTCGTCCTTCAATGGGCCGGAAACACACTGAAGGCTGATCTTCTCTGTACCCCGGCAGAATTGGTCTATGGCTGCACCCCGCGTCTGCCCGCTGAATTTGTTTCACCCCCTTCATTAGCATCTTCTGTTCCTTCAACCTTTTCTCCCACACTATCCTGATATATGCGGCAAATTCAACCCAGATCACCATGTGAACAAAATAGGCCAGTGCAGATGCACAAGGATTTGGCCAACTGTTTACATGTACTCGTCCGCTACGACCACGTGCGTAAGTCGCTTCAACCGCCTTATTCAGACCCCTTCAAAGTGCTTAAACGAACGCCAAAGCACTTCACGACCGACCGTCATGGTCGCCATGACGCTGTTCCCCTCGATTGTCTGAAAGTCGCCTATGTGGACGACGACATTGCCCGAGCCTCCCCTCAGCCATCTGCGAAAGCCCCTGTCCCTACATCTTCCCCCCAGCCGGACGCCTCCACACCACCTGCCTCGCATCACAAGCGATCAGGGCGTCGCGTTCGTTTTCCTGCACGCTATGTAGACATTGATTATTACACTTAATTTTTTCCCCAGTAACCTTCTCATTGCAGAAAAAAAACCGCAAAATACAAAAAACGACAAAAAGTTTTACAGCAATACGTGAAGTTCAACAAACACTAGAAGGTTACGTGGTGAGCAAGTATGAAATTTTTGCTCGCCAGATATTTATTTTCTTTCTACGTTCCAGGTTGCGCGCAGGGCCCGGTGGGGGGAGAGCACATTTCTATCTGTCGTTGCAGTAGTGGAAAAGGCCCACCTCCCATTTTTTTTCTCCTCCAGTTTTGGTGGGTTGGGTGGCCCGCTCCGACATCACCACCCCAGGGGCGCATGGACAATTCTGGATACTGCAAGTAGACCGACCCCCCTTCACGGTTGCCAACATCCTTCAACGCGGCATAGGTATCTGTTCTTGAACACGATCGCCCCCAGTCAACCCACGGCAACTTCAATGTTTTTAGTTCTGTTTTTTTGTTTTTGTCGAAGGCTTTCAAACTGGAAGCCTTCTAGGGGGGACCTCTGTGAAGACACTCTTGGTTTCTCACGCACTTAAGCCGTCTTGCTATTTATCTCGACCGTTGACACTATTGCTATCGTCTGATTACATGTCTGCATTTTCTCGTTTGTTTGACCACCCAAGATCATAATCAATATTTGTAATTTCCGGT
>LUCH01008321.1:2683-19797 GCA_013368495.1 Paragonimus heterotremus | reverse complement strand
CAAGGATATGTGAACATGCCAGGTCGAATCGCTAGGCTCCTTCGTCTCAGTGGTTTTACCTTCATGGTGAACACTTGAGATCAGCTGGTTGTGAACAAACATCTGGATGATTGAAAATTGGCGCAGGGCAGAGGACTTCCATGTATTGACCAGTGCAGGCGGATACAGTAAAATGTGTTCTAACCCTACTTTTACATCAACCGGTAGATTATAAAAGATTGCATTTTTGAACTAGACAGATTTATAAATTAATGGAATACTGACAATACACTAACGAATTCCCCTAGAAAACCGAGACATTTTTCGCTGTTTTCAAGTTTCGTCAAACTATTAACAGACTGTGATGTAATATTGTGAATGTTTGTTGCATTCCCCCCCTTCAACTATTGTTCTCGACCCGTGTCATATTATTTGATGTCAACGCTCGTTTCTGTTTTCACCGTTCTTAGCCATAACTGGATGTTGTGATGAAAGAAACATGTCACGTGATCGAATTCGAGGTGTAGAGCTAATTAGGAAAGATGTTTATATTTAGCTGATTGTATTGCATGATACACACCCTCAAACCGACACTGCATAATTAAGTTCGTCTTTGTTTGGAATAATCAGGGGGTCAAACTGAAATAAAACTTTTCGGATGCTTCAATATGCTGTGCTAACGCAACTCAGTGGTTCTCACATTGATTAGTTATGAGAATGAGGTGTAAATTCAACTTGTAGCAAGCAGTTTTTCATTGTGGCTGTTAGAAGGAAACCGATCTATTTTGCTTTTCTCAAAACAAGCATCCCCTTTTCAGTGTGAGTAGGTCAGTTGCGAAAACAGTCAGTTGTGAAAACATTTTAAATCAAATGAGTCTGATTTTTCTATTCACCACTGGGACGTCGTCCTTTTCAAAAGAATGTATACACTTGCACGACGCTGACCGATCTAGTCTGTTTCCATTCAAGTGGAGCCATTACTCACAGTGACAAGAAATATGGATTCCCCTAGAGAATTGAGTTGGCCAGACTACTTATTCATGCAAGCAACCAGTAGATCATGTATGAAGGTTAAGCGTGTTATAGTTTTTCAGTGAGTAAAACAAGTGATTAGAAGTGAGCAGCTGACTGTAACACTACAACAGCTAGGCCTGTTTTTGGGTTGAATGTCAATTTTGTCTGCAACTACTTGACTGGTCGGCTCAGAAAACACAATGGACTTCATAGCGTCTAGATATTACACCCATGAACCATCTCAGTTATTAAATATATTGCTTTCATTTTTTTAAATAAAACGCCTTCATTATCGGCTTTTGGTATGTAAAATCACCAGACAGGTTTATCCAATTCTCCTTCATGGCGTTTTCGCGAGGTGTCTCTCAAAATAATGTGATAGTTTCTCATATTTTCTGGCATAACCTCCAAAATAGCCTAACAGTGTCCGTGACATATCGGTCCAGGTCAAATGTAGCCCGACAATTTGCTTATAATGATACCAATGATAACATCTTACTTGTTCACGTTAACATAACGAATGCTTCAAGAAACGTTCCATCAAATGGGAATCACTGATCATATGTTACCGCTAGTTGTTTTAAAATGTTTTCCATTCTACCCTAGTTTGGATAGTTATCGTCCAAACCTCTCTCTGGATTCATTTTGATAAATGGCTTGAGCAGTCTCTGGTTTGATAGATATTTTTCTGGGAAGTTCAATATTCAAGCGAACTGAAGGTATTTCGAAAAACTGAGCTCCTTTTAACCACTTTATCAGAGCAGAAAGAAGACATACATTGTGATAAGTCAACACCTTATTTACTCTCATCAGTCGTAAACGTAAAGCATGCCAGCTATATACATCATACAGATAAGGACAGGCAGGGACTAGACACACCAACAAGCACACCATTTATTACGTAATCACTACCACAGCAACCCGATAGTTTGCCTCAACCACATTTGTGCAAATAACTTCGGCTGGCAAGTTTGGATTAGCATCGCTTCACATTTTGAAGGACTTGCTTACAAAGAGATGGACGGTGTTGCTATAGCTGGTCCGTTAGGCCCAACGCTAGCGGTTGTTTTCCTAAGAGTGACTGAGCGGCCAGTCGCGGATTATATAGCCGAATCGTTATTGTACAAACGATACGTTGATGATATTTTAATTTTTACCGTTGTTACTCATTTTGACTCGTTTCTCAACTTTCTCCATAATATCCACCCCGGCCCACCTTTAACTCACGAAGTTAAATCGAGCAGTATTTTACCGTTTCTGGATTTACTGATTACTAAACGTGCGGATGGCATGGTACAGCGCTCAGTTCATCCCAAGGCCACATGGGGTGGTCAATATCGTCAGTTCTCCAGCAGTGCTTCTACTGTATACAAACGAGGTTTGGCTAAGACAGTGTTTGCACAGTGTATTTGCACCCTTGATATACTGTAGATGGGACAGGAGTTGCTGATACAAACTTTACTGGCAAATGGATACCCCGACAAATTCATCGGGGCACATAATACGGTGAACAGCTCTGAGTCCACACTGACGACTCGAAAGAAGGGTGTTTTCCTGTTTCTACCATTCCAATGTGACCATTTAGCCAACAATATGAAGCACAGCTTAAAGTCTGCTCTGGTTCGAGCATATGCGGCTGCGCGCTTGTGCTTATTTCAAACTACTAGAGAACCAATTCTCCGCAATCGTGAATATAGTTTTCTAAACTCTTCTGTCTCCCATGTTGTGTACCAGTTCACTTGCAGTTGCAGTGACGTTTACATAAACAGAATATATCGACAACTATCACAGCGAGTTACCGAACACATCCTGAAGTGGATTAAACAACAGACGAAGCACCAACCTCAACTTGGTGCACTGATGGCTCGCAGTCTAACGCTATCGATTACTAAACACTTCATGACAATAGGTCACCAGGTTGACTCATTAAACTCATTCAAGACACTGTTGCGCGATCGAAATCCGAAGTTATTAGCTTACTGTGAAACGAAGCTTATCCAAACTTGCCAGCCGAAGTTATGTGCATAAATGAGGTTGAGACAACTTATCGGGTTGTCATGGTCGTGATTACATGATACTCTGTATGCTTGTAAGCGCCTCTAGTCCCTGCCTGTCCTTATCTGTATGATGTATATAACTGACATGTTTTACGTTTGCGACTGATGAGAGTAAATGAAATGTTAACATATCACAATATGTCTTCTTTCTGCTCTGGCAAAGGTAATTTGAAAAATATAATTGTCAAATGACAAGTAGTTTTCTGTGCAGAACTTTGATTTGTTTTCGTGACAGTTCGAAACTATTTTAAGCAAGATCGGGTAAAATTGGAATGTTCACATTGTCTGGCGGCTTGAAAAATTGCAGCTCTGAAGTATACATAACGTTCAGTTTAATGGACCACTTGCACAAACATTCCACACAATTACGGATGTAAAAAGGGAGTAGTAAACTTGATCAAAATATTTTTTATAAGATGTTCAGGTAGGAAGATTTACTTTCAAGTCCAAGAAATAGTACGGAAATGAATAAAAGCAGAAAAATACCCCTTTCTGCTATGATGGAAACCGTTACCGAGAGCGAACAGTGCAACAGGAAAAAAAACGAAACTAGGTCACACTACTCACAAGTAGCACATATTAATGTGTTGCATTATTTCCAGGAACAAAACAGGGCGAAACAGTGTAGAGGTGATTGAATCCGCAACTTGCAAATGGTGACATAAGGACAGAGCCAAAAATACTTTTCTCTATCGTTCTTCGGCCAAACGTGAAACAGGAAAACTGCCACTAAATTTCCAGCAGATTGGCGTAGTCAACTCAGCATGCACATGTGAGGGACTCACTGTTTGTGAGAGCTCATCATTGAATACTGGCCACACTGCGACTGCTGTGTGGACTGCATAACAAAGACCTAACAAACCGTTATTCACATACCAGTTCTCCCATCACGACGACTTGAAGTGAAGTCGAGTTCACCTTTCCGGATGACACTATCCTACATATAAATGTACATGTTAGCGTCTCAACACTAAATTAATTTCCACCTCCCTGTGTCTCTCATAAAAAACGGGCACAGTAATGGAACCTCCATTTTGAATATTCATACTGTTTGAACGTAATCACAACACTCATCTACAGTACAACCAGAAGCAAACGGGTTCAGGTTCGTAAATTTCAGAGACACCTGTTTTCCTAATTAACGGTTGTTAGTATGACAACCTCCACAGAGACGCGTGCAGTTGACGTGCCTTTAGACACATTGCCGTACAGTTTTATGGGTTAGAACAGGCAGAATTGTGACTGCTCACGAATCAAACCAAAGACAGAAACATCGTGCCAGAAAGCGGCATTCGCTCTACCAGCTGACATGTGAAGCTAAGCAGGAAGATTATCAGCTTCTTTGCTAACATCTAATATTGTTAACTCAACTCTGATTTATTTCTATACATCACATGTAAGCGGTTTCCTACAGCTGATTCTTAACATCATCATCATTGGACAAAGTTAAAACCGTACCGAAACGCAGACATCTCCTAACGTTGCATAAGTGTTGCCGAGTGCGATATAGGTGGAGTTATACGTGCACGGTTGGTTGATCGTTACAGCTCCATAGATGTGATTGATCGTTTGCATAACATTAATAAAACACGTGCGCTAGATAGAGAAACAATGTTTATGGACCTACTTCTGAGACTGGGAGAAAGTTTAGAAGTACCGTATAATCAATGATGAAACGTGCAAACGTTAATAAATCCTGAAGTAGAGTAATGAGAGGTTAAAAATGCAATCAAAAAAATACATGAAGGTGCGTTTTCCGGGTTTGGCGACGATAATATTGATATGGAGTGGCCAATACACATTGTGGCATACAGTAACGGTCACGTATTTGGAGGATGAAGACCTGGAACTGGCATAATCCATGACCTGATGATTAAAACTTCCCAATCAAGTTAACACTGCACAATTGATCAAACTTCCAGAAAAAAAGAATCTATTGTCAATAAGCAGACGAAAATCTGGTTGATGCAAAACGGAACTACTGAATAGATCCGAATCTGAATAGACGCTTCGACTCAGCAGTGTTTGAACATGGAACTATTGATGACTCCAATAACTCTGACAACCGATCTCTGACCAATACCGCATTAACAAATCCTACGATTTCTCCAAACATTGGAAATTAGAACAGTTTCTACAAAGAAACTAAATAACCATTCAGTAAACTAACGCACCTCGCGAGCTTCTGCTGAAGTAACAAGGACGACGACTTTGAAAAACCTCTTCGGACATCATTAGTTTACAGTGACTTGAAGATAATCCTGGTCTGCCTGCTGTACGATGTATAAAATTCTTCCTAAAATCCTAGTTCACGTTGTACATAGAATTTTAAGAAATTTTGTCTGCCGTCTGTTTGCTGCACGCCATCACGGCTGTTTGTTTGCAAGTTTATCAACCTATGCGCTTCAATGTCGACACACACTTCCGGCCTGCTCGCGCGCTCGACGGTCGGATCTTTGACCTCCCTAGCCGCTCTCGCATATCGGTGTCGTTTAGCCCTGGTTGAGACTTATTGTAATAGTCGTATAATATACGTTCAGTCTCCCACAATTAATGGTGTTCTTATTTCACGTCTGGTATTCGTTGCGTATACCTTCAAAAGCGTTAATTCAGTGCATGTACGGACTAGAACTGGTAAGCCAGAGTATTTTGTAATTTTCTGCAGGTATATTTTGTTTTTCTAACGTAAGTTAGTGTAACTTTTTCATTTATTTATTTAATTTTAATCTCTGTAGCAATTATGCAGGAACAGGTTTTTAGTTCGCCAGACGTTTCCGTCAGTGCACCTTCCGTTCCGATCGCGCCTTTTAGGGAAGAATTTTACACATCGTACAGCAGGCAGACTGGAGTTATCTCAATGTCACTACAAGATCATTACAAAGCCGCATGATCAATGGAACTTATGCACCAAGTAAACGAATCGCAGACTAATCCGTTCAAAACACAAATTTTCTATCAAACTTCAAAAGTTGACAAACCTCCCCCAACGTCGTTTCGAATAAACGGTTGATACCGGCTATATAAATCCACTCGCTTCAAGTACGTGGCGATCAGGCTAGTGCATTGTATCGACCCGAAACCCCATGGTAATTGGAGCTTCTTACTACTAAATGAGCCAGACTGTTGACTCTGACTCCCAGTTGGGTCATACAAAAGCAACCTTACCTCACGCTGCTTCGCACGACAGGCATTTGAGTAGCAGAGTCAGAGTAAGATTTCTCAAAGACGATAAAGTATCAGTCACAATACTCATTCATCGCCGTATTCTCGTCCTGTTATGTTCTCAATCAATTACTCTGTCCTTCTGGTAACTTCGGTTGATAATTGTCCTCTGATGTTAATGAAATTGGAGAACTTACAACATGCGCACTTTCTGGCAAGTAAGTCAGGTCGGCAAGCTGCTTGAACAGCTGCTATATCAAATGTTAGGCCCGATGTGCGTTATTTTAAACATTCGAACCTACTACTCAATTACCGCTCTTCGCTTGATCTTACCTCGAGATAACTGCCGATCCACAGTCACAGCCTCTCCGGTGACTCCAAGGTTGAGTCCCGTGGTCAAGCTGGAACGGAAATCTCAAGGAGCTTCAAAGCAGAGCAGTGCTTACTCAACGGGGTCATACCGTTTAGTTGTTAGTGTTCTATCAAATTCAGCACACTGTTTAAAGTTTGTCAACGCAAATCAGAGAGGTGTTGTATGTTCAGTATATCGGCGCGCACCCAAACAAACAGTCTTTCGAATCACAGCATGTATGGCACCATCGTTGACCTTCTGAATCACATTAAACAATCGGACATCGTCATACTGGCCGAGGATTTAAGTGCTCAACTTAGTCGCCCCTGTCCTAATTTGAAGCTGTTGGGCGGTATGTTTGGTATCCGGACATGACGCACTGACAACAGCGAAAGCCTTCTGTAAGTGGGCGTACTTAAGAGACACTATAGTTCGAGTACAATTCAATTCGGGAAGCAGTATTGCCACATGGAGCTTTCTTTGTGCAACTCAGCCATTGACATAAATCTATTATACGGCATTCAGTTACGAGTGGCACCACTCTGTTGAAGACCGTAGTCCATTTTAAAAGAAACACCTAAACTCCAATCATGCTGTTGTATGTGCCCGTTAAGTACTGTCAGCTGTCCAAAGGTCACACACTCGTAACTGCAACATTCGAGCAAACAGAGTGTACTGAGCGATTGTCAGGAGAGGGTTGTGACCGAAGTGTCCATATCGAGTTGGACAAAAGAACCCAGCAAAAACTTGTAACAAATCGCAGTAGATATGGAAGCATGCTGTTAAGTGGTATGTTCTGATGGCGTTGTACAGCTGAATTTCTGCCTCGCCAACAAACCGTATAGCCAGGCGTCGTTCGATTCAATCTAGTTTTGAATATGACAGCGACTGTAGAGAAATTACACGCAAAGTAAATCAAAACCTGAGCAAACACCGTGAGCATCATTCAGTCAAGCAATCAATGAAGACGAAACAAGCTTCTTATCTGGCAGTGGCAAAATGTTAGGTTCCCTGATTCACGGTTGGGTTAGCCATCGAGTTGGTGAAAGCGATACTTTTTTCTCTAACATAGTGGTGGCCAGCCTTGTGTATTGCGTTAATCCAGAGTAGTACGTTGACTGGAACTTCGGTCCTTACAGGTTAAACTGCAGTAAAGTGGCCAAAAGGATGCAGCCAAACAATAGTCCATTACTTTGCCAGAGTTGAGCGTCGCATTACTGACTGTCCAGTTAGTGATACATGACTCCATGAATATGCAGTAAAACTAGAGTTATAACTGTAGCAACGCTGTCATAGAGTGAGGGGGAGAATTGTGAAGTCAAGTGGCTTGGCAAATTCAGAAATACACCTTATATGCGACAATCTACGTAGAGATCACCTGCTATAATTAAACGCACTTGGTTCGCTTAGGAACACAAGCGTCGTCTCAAGTGAACGTGTGTGGGTACAAACAAACAGCATTCCTGGATGTGTTATAAATGGCTAGTGATTGTGTTCAAATTGTGCTTTAGGTTTTCGCCTTGTTATCTTGAGGAACTTTATCGGATGAACGATTCAATTTGCTGACTGCCTTTCTGGTATCTGTTCTACTGTAAATAAATCCGACTGGTAAACGTTGTTGGACAAGACGGAACGTTTGAGTTGCTAAGATCGATAGCTTAACTACCTTCACTCTATGGGCAAATGTCGAACTGGAGACAAGAACAATCAGACACCAGGCCCTGTTCGACTTTATCACAAACTACTGAGTCGAAGCCACCTCACCCAATTTTAAAGGGAGGTCAGAACGTTAATGAAGTGTCCCAAGATGTTTAGCATTCAGCAGAAAAAAACAGATCATTTGTGCTTCATGGAGCACTTGGGACTTTCAAGTGGTCATCAACAGGTTGGTAAAAAAACAGACTCTGTGAGTCAGTAAGTATCGAGTCAGTAAGTATCGTAACACGGTTAGAGTACAGCCATTACCACTTTTTCGCACGTTTCAGAACCTTCTCTGTAAGTGTACTTATAAGCGCGCACCGTCCGTGTGAAAAACAGAAACCCATCAGTCGAGACGCGCGTTCATGTGTGAGACATGCATGGTAAGATAGAACTGAGATTTTGGGTGCAATATCAAACTTACGGTGTTAATAGCCCACACTCCACACCATAACGCCGACACAGACAAAGAGAGGATTACCTACCCACGTTCTTTAGTGAAAATACATAAGGAATGTTAAAAAGGACTATTACAAACTATTGGCTTTAGTGACAGCCAACCACAAAGGATATAACTGATTTGCAAGCCAACCACAAGATGGTTGGGGGACAACACTCCATGATAACAGGTGGTGCACCAGCTAAGGAAAGCAGTAGATTATTGCGTTTTGCCCGTCGCCAACTTGTACCCCGTCGTGTGCATATAACCTCAGTTCGTTTTCAAGCAGTTTTTATCATCACATTTGAACTCGGACTGCGCTGCAGTGCAAGTTTTCTATGCCGTATCGCCCTTGGTATGTGAATGAGGTGTGTCCCCTCAACTGTTGACATGGAGTTTCGTTCTTCATAGAGAGGCAATAAACTTTAATGTAGCTAGGTGCTTTTGTTAACATAGCAGAAGACCGTAATTTACCTATGTTTCAGCTCCTTTCAATGTGGTAACACTTCGAGCGATCTGTCAGATACGTTTATATCTAATTGAGTGACCCCGATCAACCAGTTGAGAGCCATTCAAGATCGCCTCTGCCAGATGCATCGTCAATTGGTAAGGTAGTCCGAAGTTCCGTACGAAAAGGCAATGTGAAAAATCATTTGGCACTGGATGGCCACCTACCAACCAAGCTGTCTGTTACATATCAAACAGTCGCAAGCGATCTACAATCTCTGACTTAGCAAACTGAGATTGCGCTTCATTTTCGAATAAGGTGCCCGCAAGCAATTACTTGAGTTGCTACAAGTTGAATGCCACTCACATTAGAGTACATTATTTCTTCCGGCGTTTACTCTGGGTCCGAAAGAAGGTAGATACAAGTGACGAATACTGACAACAGGAAAGAGTTGTATGTGTTCAAAATGAATGGAATTGAAATTACAATTCATCTCTAGACTACTCGTAAGAATTCATTGGACAGTATTTTGTCTGATTTTTTCAGTCTGATGGAATTCAAGTTCAAGGGTCACTTAGAACATCCTGTGTCAACCGAAGATAGCGACACATGGCTTTACGGATTGTGCGCAGCTGGTATTTTTACTGCGTTCGACTAGCACTGGCAAATAACAGCATTTTATCACCTCTTAATCAGTCTGCACGGCTAGCGGAGGTTCACCTTTGAAACTGAATGGAATGGCAACAACTCATTTCTGAGCGTTTTGCTGATAAGATGCGAGGATGGATCGCTATCCAGAAGCGTCTAGCGCCAATCCATATGAACATAACAGTATCTACGCGCCAATAACTTTACAACAGTTGCATACAGGCGTGGCGTGGTTAGGACCCTGTTCCACTTAATTCGACGTATTTTGACAGACCAGTCAGAAGATGAACTGGAAATGGTACACGAGATACTGGCGGTAAGTGAATTACCGACAGTGCACCCAAAAGTATCCCACCCCCGGTTTACACGAGCTACGTCCATTTCTAGCAAGTGTCTATCCCATTTTGCGTTTCAGAAATGACAACAGCTCAGCCCTAATGAGACGTCGCTTGGATGCGGCAATCAAACGCTCAACTAATCAACGTGGAAACAATTACTAGTGTTTCAACTGCACGTAAAACGGATCTAGTGCCTCCATTCGCCCAATTCAATGGTGGAAGCAGATAAATCGGTAGAACTGACGGACACCTCGACACAAGCATTAGCGAATGCACAGTTAAACGACCCGAAAATTTGAAGTTTGGTTGTGTAGCCAGTACTTCTACAGGGCTCCGAATACAAACCAGACATTTAGTGGATCCGAACGCCGTATTCAGGCTGGTCTTCAGATCTAAACTGAAGCAGGCGCGCATTATCGCGAAAGCTATCTCAATACCCCCGAATGAATCGTAGTCTGTGCGTCCAGAAACAGTTGGTGGTCAACCATTCGTTTAGTTGGCAACGATGCGACTTGTTTTCATTTCATTTTCGTATACCTTTCCATGTCAGCAACTTGAGACTGATTTGTTACTCAGTGGGTCTAACAACTGATGGATTCCTACTACTATTTCCCTACCCATGTTGCACCGTCATTCTAGTCATTGATGATCGGCGTACACTCTTCCAACCCCATTCGATTTACATGGATTTTCCAACTATTCCCTACTTCTTCCGTTTGATTTGGATGGATTTTATAAACATACCCTGCTCTTTCCGAACTCTTACTATTCTCCCGACTCGCAATAATTTTATCGCTTCATCAACCTCATGTTCCTTATCGATGAATACATCTCAATTGTCTTGCTACTTCTGTCTTGATCACATGAATGACAGTCTCAGACATGACGAAATCGACGTTTTCTTACCACTTGCCTTCACATGTTGGGCATGTTGTTGATCAAATTAACTGATGAGGTGCGATTGGAACGTCATCGTGCAAGATATTCTGAACACTATCGTTGCCCTTCTCAACATTCGTCGGTAGAAATCAGTGTTTCATACTTTTATGTTCGTTCATTATTCAAACATTTACTCCATGAGACATTTGGTAGGCGATCTAGACGTCTTCAGAGCACAGTCATTAAATTCTTATAATTCGTTGAAATCAAACCACATAAGTTTTCAAGATAACGCGTTTCATTGGATTAGTACCGCCGGGTTTTGCTTATGTTGCGACATCCTACAATCTCAAAAGAATGTCTTCGTGGACTAAACATTCTATTGGTACACTCAATCGAAGGTATTTGACAACTCATCAATGAAGTCACAATCCTTCGCAAACAAGCAAGTTTTCTCACTTTGGGCTGGGAGAAATTTGACGTGCATCAACCGATTTAAAGTCTTGCACCTTACTAGGTTGTGTTTTAATTACCTGGACCGAGCAAAAAATTCTCCCTTCTGTTACAAACCTCCAGTTGTATACGTATTCCTCCTGGAAAACCGTCTTCCTGGAGAGTTTCGTTAATGTAATGTGTAGATTCATCATAATCCAGCATCTGCCTATATCGGCTCATGCTAGATTCAATGGTGTAACCTGTTTCATTGAAGGCAAACTTGAACAGACAAACACAAAAAACAGCTCTATAAGACTGATACACTAGCATCTCTCTGTTCAATCAGTTAACGTTCTTGTCCGTTACAAGTCCAAATCAACTGTTCCATATTCCATACCACTGTAATGTATGTATATATGCCACTCACTGATTTCCTGTCACATTAACAGCAATCGCTTTGATGTAGCGTGAGCTAGATTCGGCATTCAACAGCAACATCCACGTGTCCCTATGCTGGATAAGTTGCCGACCACCGAGCACCTTTCACACACATTCCTACCACGAGCTGATGGCTAAATCTACATACGTAGGTGGGTCGATAGCTTCATTGTTTGACAATGCCTGAAGCAGTCGGGGTGGCCGATGGTTAATGCAGTCACCATTCTCAACAGCAATGAGTAATTAGTCACCATCGCGGTACCCTCTGTAATTCTTCTAGGTGACAGGTCTGGGCTCTTTCGTGACCTAACTTGTTTGGTTAGGTCAGAATGTACATAAACACACTTCCATCTATAGCCACAGGTTCAAAGGACTTTAGACGCATTGTCATATGGTACAAAATAAGGTGTGGGCTGGGTAGTACTGACAGACCGTCTACACCTGAACAAGAACAGTCACATTGATCGGGACACAAACATGTGACCGTTGAGCGATTAAGAGCTCCAACCTGAAGAATGTCAGTAGTATCGAAAAAACATTAGTAACAACTGTTTTTACAGATGGCAATCAAACATTTCAACAAATTTACACAATCTGCCGGAACTCATCACCATTCCCACAGACAATAACATATCAGTGGTTCCTACTGATGCTTAACCGTCACACAACTACGAAGGGGGGAAATCAAACCCCATATAGGAGAGAAAGAAAGAAAAAGAAGTGGATGACAAGGGATCTATCTACCAGAAAATAGCTACTTCTATATTCAAACATTCAAGATCAAGGTGTGTACATCCTGCAAACAAACAACCGAACTGTAAAAGTGCGGCGTCACCAGCAAGATAGCTTCCTTACGATTTTCACCGCCCCGCGTCATTAAATGAGCTCACTTCACAGACAACCCGGTTAACTAACAAAATTTACACCATTAAGCTCAATTAGTCGCCGTCTCACATAACAACTCCAGGCACCGACTCCGTGAGAAGCGAGGGCCCCGGCTCGGGAAACAAACCCAATCCACAGTGGTCATCCTCTTCGTGAACGATTACGTTTCTCCATGCCAGGTCATGTCCACCTCGCGCCAGTCGGCTGAAGCACCAACAGTATTCGGTGTGGCAAAAGACTAGCTGGCATCCTAAGTGCATGACCCAACTATTTAAATCTGTGCAAATGTACTGACTGAACAAAAGAGCTCGTTTGAAAATCAATGCCAAACACCCGTTCCGTAAATTCTTCGTTACTTGCTCGCTGGTGTCACCCGATACCAGCGATTAAACGCAGGCACCTGGGGTCAAATACCTGAAGACGGTTCACGCCTTCTACTCTCACTGGCTACATATTGCCGCCGTACAATAATACAGCCCTTACTGTCGTCTTATGTATATGATCGTTAGGTCTAAGAAAGATACCTCCCCGTTGCAAGAGGTGTCCTAGACTAGCAAATACTGCGTTAGCCTCCGAGATACACGATTCTATTCCATTCTCTACATTTCTGCCACAGAGGATGGGACATTCGAGGTAAACAAACCTGTCAGCGACCTTTATGACTTCATTATCTAACGTTAAATCAACGTAGTCGTAGCAACCTTGCAAAGGCGATTCGCACTCGGAGGCTGCAACCCGCATTCCGAAGTACTTACCAGAACGCGAAATGACATCTAGTGTTGTTTGTGCTGTTTGGAAAGTATCAAACTGCAACACCTTATCGTCAGCATAATCAAGATCAGTCAGTCTTCCGCCGGGTAGAAGGTCCACGCTGGTATTTTGTGTTGGAGACATTCCCCCATGATATCACTCATCGCAAAATTAAACAAAAATGATGAAAGAAAACAGACCTGAAGTATGCAGCACCTGGTGCTGAAACTATCAAACAGTTCACCGTAAACCATAATCTGAAAAGTGTGAGAATAAGGCACCGGTAGTAAGGTCATATTCTTGGTCGGTACACTACTGCGTTCAAGCGATGCTAAAAGTGTGGATCAATCCACTGATCCGAACGTATCTCTACAGTTGAGAAATTGTAGGCCGACGGTACATACGATGTTGCTCCGGAATTTGACAAAGAGTAAAAAAGTGATCTGTATGTCCGCGCCCTGGGTGAAAACCTGCCCGTGTTTCTCGAATGTTTTCCTCCTGAGTTGCAGTGACTCGACGAAGTATAACGGACGCCAGAACCCTAGTAATGACTGGGGTCAAACTAATTCCCCTATGGTTTACGCAAGAGCCCCTGATACTTTTCTTCAACATAGAAAATATTATCGAGTGACTCCAGCACGAACGGATGGCCTCCGCCGTCTACACAAGCCGAAACAACTGAGTCAAAGCCTCTACTAACATCTCTTCACCTCTTCTTTGAAAAGTGCTTGTACGAGGTCATCTGGACCAACAGCCCTATTATGTTTGATAGTCGAAAGTAACTGCGGACCTCAGTCTCAACAGATGGTTCAAAATCTACCCACCAAGGTGTTACATTACAAGTATGTGGCGACAACACAGTAGAAGGCCAGATAAAGTGTTCCGCTCACCTCTCTGACCTTCTGGACGTATAATAGATGAGTGTGCCATCCGTCTCGCTGATAGCTTCACTGGCAAACCTTTTTTTGAAGCGTGTTGCATCAGGATTCGTTGTAACCAGCTGAAGTAAGACTCCAAGTTACTGAAACAACTTAGGGCTATCGGTGAAAACCAGTTTCAAGGATGATTACGTCAATCCGATAAGAATATGAATGCCGGTGCACCAGCTCAGGTTGCTGGATAACAGCATGGACGAAACTTTCGCGCCTGGATACGGATATCTGCATTCCTCGCGCATTCCGTTCAAAATTAAGAGTGGCGATTGACGGTAACAACTGAACCACCTCCAGTCCATTCGGATCAATTTAAAAAATCTGGCAGGAGAGGAAATTAGTTGTGACGTTCGTATGAGGACCATTACAGATGTTAAGTAAAACAAAAATCCCATTCTGTCGTATCTCATTCGCGTCAAATCGAAGGTGAAACCCCAGCAAATTGGGACAAAATAACTCAGTCTTCATGTGACGAAAAACGCTATTGAAAACAAATTTATTTACAGAGATCTAAACCCCACTGCACACAGGCAAGTACATCAGATTTAATTCGCCGATACGTACAAACGTCTTCAATTTGCCAAACATCTACAGGTTAATCAGGAAAGCAGGAAGGTTAGTTAGCCATCTGTTCTCACGACCTTTTGCTCAAGTCCGGTCCTTCGGTATTCCGATCGCATATGCAGATAGAGTTGCTTCATTTCTTCGTAGAAGGCCGGATCAAGTGTGCTACCGTTGAAGAAAACATCAACGAAAAAGTGGGATACACTTACTAATTTTTATTACAATTGAGCGCATTGAAAAATAGATCTCGACAGAACAAGGCGGCCGTCCAACGATAATGTTGTCGACAATCACTCCACTCTGTTTGAAAGATTGGAGAACAATGAATCCGTGCTCACTTACTGTCCCACACTTCACGACATCGATTCGACCTCAGATAATCATTCATCAGAGCGGGTATCAGAGTCTCGCGTTCGACTGCGTTTAATTCGACTGAGTCTGGTTCACCTGAAGGAACATAAATTGAAGTGGGAGAAAACAAAACCGCACTTTTAAATGCAGTGTTGTGTAGCCCACTACTCAGTCTACAAAATCGAGCGTGCGAAACAAACTAGGCAACATATATAAAATCGAGAAGCCACGTGGTCAAAATACATAAAAAAGACAATAAACTGTCGCATCCGACAAAGAACCACGGAAGCTACTCCGCTAGCTGTAAAAGGAATTAAGTTCGAGAAACTGGGATTCCTGTACCCAATCCACTTGGACAACAAAAGGACGCTGAGGAATGGAAACATTTCGATTTTACCACTTCAGCCTTTTAGTATAAAATTTATATATATATATATATATATATATATATATGGATCGTGACAATGATTGAGTAGAACAAATGAGAAGATAATTACAAAGTTAACCTGACAGCACTAAGTAATACAAACAAACCCAACTTGGGGCCACCCAATTTGTCCCATGGGTTCTCTGTAAGTTGATTTACAGCCGGTGTAACGCCAACTTTAGCAGAATGGATCGAAGTTGGCGTCAAAGAATGGCCGGCACACTCCCGGATTGGGAAATACAATCAGGGACAAGAATAAATATGAAATTAAATAGACAAATGAGATGAGCATGGTAGTCACCTACGAAACATCTTCGCAGCAGGTCTTCTTACCGATCCGATCGGCTCTCTAACTGTGCTATTACGTACGGGCAATCCAGCGCTTTTCGAGGGCAGTGCAGCCCTAGGGATTAAAGGGGAATCACCGGTGTCACGTGGACGAGAGAAAACTCGTACTGCCAGACGACCCTGATTGTAACCTTTCGTCCGGGTTCTTCACTCCCTCCCTTCAATTGCCATGGACGACATGTGCTTGATATACTTTCAGGTTATTTTTTAACAAGTTGTTAACAAGATAATGTGGGAAGACTAACGTCACACAGTAAACACGTCTTGTTTCGGCGCGGAATAAGAACGAAAAAATATGAGAAGACCCGTAGTGGTGGTAAGTATGTCCACAATTTGCAAAGACAAAGGGATCGACTGTCAGAAGTTAAAAGGACAATAAAGCGGATCGGTTAAACGGATAGTTACAGTTTACTACCTTGTTAGTGTCTCTTAGCTTTTGCTCAACCGAATATGAAGTGTCGGGGATAAGAAGGCACCAGAAAAATGCTAGACCCAGTTACCCCCCTCCTTACATCAATCTGTCTTGCACAACAGTTGACCGTTGTACTACTGATCTGGGTTGAGATTACTGCAACCAGTCACAGTAACTCCGGCATTAAGGCAGGGGGTTAAGTAGCAAGTGTGATAATCAACGAAAGGTCATGCTGGTTCCAAACACAATGAAATTGGTGGTCACCGTGAGATTTTTCAAAGTGATTCCTACAGGCAAAAAAAATCCGCTCCGGCTAAAGCTACCAGTGTTAAACCTCGAAGCTAACTACAAAACGGATGGACGTAAAACAGGGTGAAACCCTCTTAGAGCAATCGAAAACTCCGAGAACGGCTTTACCCTCGTTTATATCCATCAAGATTGCGACTCACATTCTTGAATATAATCATGCAAGTGGAATCTAGAGGTCACTTTTACGTGTCAGAATTTGCTGTGTTTGTTCATCGTTGTCTCCGCCAACTGGCCCATATTAAGTGGACT
>LUCH01008320.1:0-14100 GCA_013368495.1 Paragonimus heterotremus | reverse complement strand
TGACTGCTCCATTGAGCAAAGTGGGCAGGTGTCGCCTGCCTGGATGGGGTCCTCGTGATCACTCAAATCGCTGGTTGGAGACGCTATCCGAGATGGCAATGTGTCGCAGTCAATGACGTACCTACATCCATAGTATCCTTAGTTTTCCTGATCAGTCTTTTTTCATTAATTTTTCACCTCCTTAGTAACGTTTTTTTTTCCAGGATATTCTACGTCATTGTTGAGGTGAGCGGCAGTCAGAGCCACAGTACCTTTTGGTCAGGTTCATGGCTGCGATGATGAGGATGACGACAATGAGGATGGGGGTGTGGGTGAGATTACATGTGGAAAAGTCACGAATTTACGAATTATTTCAGCGATTCAACAGAGACTAAACATATTGCCGAACAGTTCGACTGGCCATGACTAGCTCATTCATCCGTCAACGACGATATGATCAGTAACGACGTTTGTCGGAGACCGCCTCAAGTTAATTAAGCAGAATGAAGTTTCAAGTTCAGACCAGCTTCTTCTAGCTGCTTCCAAAGGTGGCGGTAATGGATTGTCAACGGACACACTTATTCCACGAAGAATACTGGAGAGCTGCCTCGCGACTTGCTCTTTATAAACAGTCACTCAAATCTTCAAGAAAAGTGCCAGAATAACATTTAACAAACACAGAACTATTAGTGTGATCTCCATCACATCTAAGAGATTGGCGTATATAATAATTCGACTTCTGAAACACAGACGAAGCTAAATAGCAGAACAGCCAATCTTTCAACCTAGTTACCGGCATATTGTTCATATCTTCATCGTTCAACAAACACCGAGGCATTGGCACTCGTTTTCTCAGTTAAAGGTCGTGATATTCTTGGACCCGGCTGACCGATGTGTCCTATGGAGCCGTCTTCATCACGACGGAGTCTATGAGAAAGCCAGTTTGTTGAAATTGATATGTTCATTCAAAATGCAGACTGTGCACTTATAAGCAGCTACCTCCTGCGTTCTTCAATTCAAGCGACGGTCGACAACTATGAAATGGACGGTATTTTGGAAGCTACACTGCTTCCGCAAAGCACATGCAGACCATGCTGAACCGAGTAACTGATATGGCTGGTCCGTACAGTATGCAACTTCAGTGTGTAAAGTACTGTAACAAAATGAGGTTGGCGTTTATCCTTTTTATTGTAAGCAGACCACTTCTCTGGCTGGGTCATGTACTCCGTATGCTGAAGGAGTGTCTGATGCACTGCGCGATGTTAAATGCGGCTACTGACGGCTGCCAGAAAACGTAAACGGATCGGGAGACGAAGTGGTTGTAAAAGCCTTTACTGTCCCGCTGTGCAAGGTCGGTAGTTGCTTGCTGAGAAGTTTTCGACCATCAGCAACGCTGGTTGAAAGCATTCTCTCTCTCTTGTTGTGTCACAGTCAATGATCAGCCTGTATCCGCAAGGTTTTCGACCAACATTTTCATCTTTCTTTCTTTTGATGCTCCACAGTTTTCCGTTTTCCCCCTTCCTCTTCAGTTTTCTTCTCTGCAAATACATAATCATCTGTTATTTCGTCTCTTTGTGGACTATCGTCAGAACCAACGGTGACCCAAGTACAGACGGGTACGCCTCAAAGTTTCAAGTAATGATGATGGTGAATCATCTCGAAGAAGAAACAGTGGGGCGATCACATTAGACCAAACCCAACTTGCACCCACCCTAAACACAAAGCGGATTCACCCGATTACATTAATCCGTTCGCTAGCAGTCTTCACACACCTCTATGACAAACTGATATATGGTCTAAACCTGAACAAATAATAAGCTGTAGGGCATATTTGGCAGTAGGCTTCTTCTACAAATCACACCAAATCGACACCCAGCAAGTGATCGCTGGGAAGTCTCAGCGACCAGACTCAGTAATGGCAAACGTGAGTGGGCAGAGAATATCATATACCTTCTTTACCTGAGAACCATAAACTTGAATGCCCCAATTCCAATATGCACCAAAGATTATTCCGTTGGAAGTCAGAAGCAAACAAACCATGCTGGACCAAATTTGGGAGGTTTTTGAAACAGAGACCCTGTTGAACGATTTCGACTGGGGAGTCACTCAATAATCCACAAACTGGAATAGATCGGTTATCGACGCATACGATCATACGCAACCCCAGTAGTTAAAAGTAGAAATGCTACAAGGAAAAATCAGTTACTCTTCAGATACGATATGACTAATCGGTTAACGAACCAGAGTAAGATAACCGTAGTGGTCGCAACGGACAGAAGGCTATTGTCATAACGCCTGCAAACGCCCAGTGAAAGGGCTAGGTTGATATACAAACTTGGGGTTAAGTAGTAAAGTTTCTAATTTCCAAAACAGTCCGCTCCGTAGCGACGAGAAACCTTTCAACAACCTGCTTATTATATTTCAAACCTTAACCAGCGCCAACATTGCGTATACAGAAAACGTTGACGGGGTTCATGCAACCAGTACTATTGACACCCCACGTTTTGGTAGAGAGAGTAATAAGGCAAGGGAAGGGTTTTTTACTAGACGTCATCACAGACGGAAAATGCCTTGAGCAACTGGGTGAACTTGTGATGTACTACTGTCTACGAAAATAATGACGATGAAGTTGTTTTATGTAATTTAACAATCTGTTGAAACTCGTCTTCAATAGGTCCGTTGAATAAGTTCTTAAGATACTGATGTTTGTATGATCAATCCAGGTGGGGATGGCTCAACTAGGGTGAAAAAGAGTACAATCTCAACGCAACCACAGGAACGATTATATGCCACTTGAATAAATAAGAAACGGGTGAATCAGTCCAAACAAAACCGTGGTCAAAACACACTTGCTCGCTTTCCGTGGGCTTCCGACCGAAGGAGAGCGCGTTTCTTGAAAATAAAACCGGAACCGATAAGAAGAGTTGACGTCAACGCCAATGCAACGCCGGCAGAAAATGAGGCGGTCTTGCTGACCCCTTCCATGGTCACTCGGTAATGCTTGACAGGTAGTACATGCAAATTTCAGTAGTTACGCAGTAATTAGAACAACTGGTTTCGTTAGAGTGTATACGGAAACGGCTGAAACGGGTAATGAATATCACAGCGACACAAAACAAATGTGTGCATACATGTATTTATAGATAAACACAATACACAACATAACAATGGACACCATAAGTGACGCAAAAGAAAAGGAGGACAAAATGAAAATAGGGATACAAGATACAGCAGATCCTTCACAATAAAGCGAATGGTTGCGATATATATATATATATATATATATATATATATATATATATATATATGGTGCAAGCAGTCGACGTCGGTTGTTTCATGCCTCGTTGTCAAATCACTACTTGAGTATAGCGCTGACTATTCCAGCCGACCCAGAGTTCCACAAATATGGCTAAATAAATCACACGATTAGGTTTCAACACGTGATTCCGCCAACAAAGAATATTTCGTCTGGAGTGAGTATGTCCAGAAACTCGAAGAACAATCGCCCGATTGTCTCGCTGCACAGAAGAGGTTTCTTCTACATCTGAGCAATTCCGTGCAGACAACGATTGTCGGAGCGACAATAAACGAATAAATACCGTCGCAAACGACCCAAAACATCGTTCCACGGTAAGTACTGGTGTGGTATGAAATAGTAACATTTACTTTTTATGTGACATCTGGGAGATCATTGTGATCTTGTTCAAAACATTTAAAACTAGGTTGCAAAGGAACGACAGTGATAGAACACTCAGCTTAACTGGATTACAGTTCGCACATTGAACAAGCTACTTACTTGATGCCATCGGATAAAATGTAATCAACAGTAATCCCACCATAAAATCCACAATAAGTGTGATCACATTGATGCTTTCTTAACGTGAGCCCATGAATACGACCACTACAATGGGAAGTAAGTTTGAATTCTAACTGCCTCGAGATTAATTAAAAATTGCACCGATAAGCATGGCCCAATAGGTATGTAAGAACCGGCGCTTTATGGTGTAAATGTTGGTAAAATACTCTTAAATCTACGCTGAGAACCAACAGAAAACGCTCGTACAGATCTTCAAAAAGACCGACGGCTAAAAAAGCACGAGCCGTGAACGCAACGGACATAAACTGTTAAGCATAACCATGCCAGATAGGCCAAGAAGGAAGAGCCAGATGGAGAATAGTTACATTCGTTAGATTGCATATCTCGTCAATGACTGTGTAGGGGTGACTAAGTGGTGTATAAGATCGCACAGGCAAGCAGTAGAACCACTTTACTGGTTCTAGTTCTAATGTTTTCCGGCTACAGAGAGAAGTGTTTAGGGGAGTAGACCATAAAACAAGGAGTATTCTGATCGTCTAAAGATTGGCCGCGACCAACAGCCTGCCCTTCTACATGACCGAAAACTTTTGGTATAATCCACAGGCCTGATAGCACTTTAAATACATAACTGCACGCAGCAGAGGCCAGAATCAGGTGTTAGTGCTCTAATATTTCGTTGTATTCGGTTCGTCCTCAAGTTTATCGACGCGAGTAAACTCCTCTACTACAACCTTCATAGGTCAATCATTAGATAAATAAAGCAGGTCGTACGGGTCATTAATCCTTCCGAATTTTACAAAAGGTGAGAATGATCATTTACGATTGCCGTCTAATTCATCGTGCACTCAAAGTAAACAAGCCCCTCACCAAGTGAACCAGAGTGTTGGGTTATGGGATACTGAAGATAATTTTCAAGACAACCCTATATATTGTTGATTCGCAGGTCAACCATTGATGTCGACGATTGCGTGAGGCCCCTCAAGTCAACACTCATCTACGCCACACATAACCGGTAAGTAAATGAATTTATCGCTCTTTATAAGAACAGTATTCAGTCAGGTAGTGATCCACTTCGTCAGAATCCTTCGTGTATATTTGATGTTAAAAGCCGAGGAAACTGGTGAACACTGACGTTCTTAATGCCCGCACAAGCGAGCTAGTGGGCCGTTTTGCTGGACCCTGCTAGAAATTTGTGAGCGATGTGTACCACATTTCTGAGATCCTAATTAACGTTCACAGTGCCGTTATTCACCTTAACTTACCGTTGGATGACCCTCAAACTAATCGCTGCTCACTCAGGATCTTGGGTAGCGCAAAGTCGGAATCTTGTGGTCAGGCCAGGATGTGGATTGTACCGAACACCCAGGTAGAACAAAACCCGCTCCCCAACGAATGGCCGCTTGCGCGTCATCAGACTTGCTGTATTGATTAGAGTATGTCGACTCAAACCAGAAAAGCAAAATGTTTATGGTATCGCCGTACGGTCCAGCTATAAGTAATTCAGATGCCGACAGGATTAGTAATAAAACATCACTACCAACCTTCTAAAGAAAATAATCGGATACCATTGTGTTAGCAGGTGGTCGGATGTTAACCTCGGTAGTCTTGCTTCGGGAGGGAAGCGACTACGTGATACGCGTGTTTGACCACAACGCACTGGTACTAATTAAAGTGCTGTAAACAGGCTAACTTCACGATCACTACCTTTCAACTGCCGTATTCCAACAACAAAGTTGTACGGAGGCCGTCCCGTGTGTCATACCCATGGTCACAAGTCGATCATATGGTAGTCACTTACGGGTGACCAATTTGTTACATACAATAGTGCATTCTGGGATAACCACTTTGACCGAAGTCACAGTGTTGTTCGTGCTCGTTTCGTTCTGTCACTTGTTCACAAGCCACGGGGTTAATAAACTCACTGCCTTTAACTGGAATCCGAGTAAGTAGGGTGTAAGGAATACTCATCAGACGGCAATTACGAACAAACCACTCTCATCAAGTCAGCTGGAAGAACCTAAAGAACACTGGACATAATTCGCAGCGGTTATGAAACTTTGCTGTGGAGACATATATCCTTAAAGTTGTGAAACTGTTATTGCGACGAAATGTACCAATCGACTTTCTTCGACATCGTGACTATGAATAATAATAAGCGTCAACATTTTAATAAAAATATGTTTGAGAGCTTGTACGAAGACTGTGAACACCCCGTGAGTGGAAGACCAAAATAAATGAAACGGAAGTTTCGGTCTGGAGAGAACAGATGTACTGAGCGTCGATACTCTTTTGGTGAGAGCACAGCTGAAAAAGGCAGTTCACTTATCACTGGCCAGTTACCGTGTTCCATGTGGTACTCCATAGGAATCAGAAGTGACCCATGAGCTCAAGCTGCTAGATGGTGACAGGTGTTGCCGTCAAGACTTTCCTTCACCTACCCTTTTCAGGAGTGATGCTGAAAAGATGATACCAGAACTGACAGCGCTATTCCAGACATTTTAAGAAACTGAAGAGGTGCCGCGCGGATAGTGAATGTCAACAGTTATGTCCGTCTTTAAAAAAGGGTTTGAGATCTATGTGACAACCTTACGGGCCTCAGTCACGTATGTATCACATTCAACTTACTAGCCGGCTTAATATTATGTCGACATACCACACGCAAAAAAAAAGCAAGATTCTCGATCGTTAGGGAGGCAGGAAGGGCATCAATCAACCACTTACTCAGAGGTGGGTTCTGAGCATCTACATTCATACAAATAACTAATAAACGTCGTGTTTTTAGACCTAAACATAGCCATTGATTCGGCCACCAGTAAGTACTACAATTTTTCTTTACATCGTACTACTGCCAGTCCTTATATACACATTTATGGTCATGGTGTCAAACTCGTAAGTCACTGAATCACGGTCCATCCCAACTATTGCACTGTAGTTGTAAGGTAAGCAAGATCTTGATTTAAATGCCAGTCTTCTGTTTTGCTGACTTCATAAGTCAAGTAGAATTTAGTTTGTCGCAACCTACTAGTAAGTTTTTTTTGTATCGTGGATCGATACTTGTGACGTGAACTTCTTTACGCTGATCACTATTTTACTGTACCCAACCAATGGACTTAGTGGTACCACACTTTTGGTAACTCCCTTTCTTAAATTCCTTCATATATGTATTCCTCTCAATAAAAATTCACCACAAACCCTGATAAATAATGTCTTACCGTCAGTCCATAAGAACACTATCGAACGTGTCACACAAAAGGTGGTCCACGATCGGTGTTTATTAAGTTATTTCCGCTTGTAAAAGGGGAGTCTGAATCCTATATAAGAACCACAGATGTACCAGTCTAGTCCCTGTCACGTCTAAGTTATCAATCGGCACAAGTACGTCAGTTTACGGAACCTAGGAAAAGCTGGATATGTAGTCAACAGTCGAGTGTGTACCGACCACATTTACACTGCAACGACTACTGGAATATTAACACTCTCACAGAGAGCCGGCGACCCTGGTGTTCTTAGTTCTAAAAGCAATCTTCAATTCAGTTGCTCGTGAAGTCCCCTGGAATAATTTTCTCGCGAAAAAGTTTCAGATAAATACGTCAAACGGTTAAGACCATTGTACGCTCACAGGGCAAGCAGAGCAAGACTTTGTGGACAACTGCCTTGGGTGTTCATCACTTCTAATGACGTTCGCCAAGAATATCTGACTATTATCTGTTCAATTTTGTCGTGAACGACATTCCGGAAGGTGCGCTTGGGGAATTTAATGAGCTTGGTATTGAGATCCTCTTCGACACGTATGCTAATGCATTGTTCAGTTCCTCTTCCGAAGACATGCAGACCTCGCTTAACAAGGTGAACGACCGAGTTGGCCTGTAAGGAATGTACCTCGTATCTTCAAAGTGTGAAGCACTATTTCAAAACTTGAATATACTCAACATTACATTTTTCATTACGGTCAGTCTGCTTGAGAGTGTAGACCATCTCATATTTTCTCTTAAGCTTGTAATATTGTTGGTGAGATGTCAGCAATAACAGCAGAGACTGTGTGTTGTTTTCTTTAGTCTGCGACATCTGCAGCATCGAAAGAATGTCCAGTTGCCGCTGAAATGAAAGACATAGGATATTTATGTGCTTTCTGCCCTGCTTTATAGCCAGGAAAAGTGGTCTGCTCCTGAAGAAGATATCAACAGGCCTGCTGTGTTTAACCACCGTCATCTCCGTTACTTTAACCCACGGCAAGTGGGATGATTGTGTGAACAACACAGCCATTTAGCAGTGTGTAGTTCAAATTGCTCCGGATATGGGGTCGATTGGTCGAATAATTGGGTTGCGTGGTTTGCGATGACTGGGCTACGTCATCTGCATACCAGCTGAACGTTTATCGCACTCAGCGATACGTAGCAACATAAGCATCAGGTGGACGAGAATAAGAGGTGCCCAAACGAGATACAGAGATCCCGGCTATTCCGCTAGAGAAAATGATTTCAAGTGAAACTTCTGTTTCCGAGGGCGGCCAAACATCAAGAGATTAACGAGCATAAGCAGGACCCGGAAGCAAAGTAAACGGGGCGGGCAGCCAGTTGAAGTTCTATTGAAAATGTTCAGTTCGGCGTCCCAGGCACAGTTACAAGTTACGAATAAGCTCATCAACGTCTACGCAGATTACCTCACCCACACCTGGATTCCTACAGCCTCTTGCTCAGAGAAGATAGGAAAGTTTTAGAGAGTTCCCCGTAACAGCGTCTTGTTTCATTTTGATAGCACGTTGTGTCCACCAGGCTTCCCGATCCTCTCGCAGTTACTTGCAAAGTTCAAAGCCAGTAGCCTTGCGAACTGGATCGCACTTGGTGTTAGATGGAGTATTCTGGAAGGCATCAAGAAGGCCACATAGAGACCCGGAGACAGGCAGAAGAATGAGTGGTAACACCACACGACGTAATACTGCACTTATTCGCTGAGTGCTGTATACATGCTGTATACATGCTTTAATCTCGTCTGGTGTCCCGGGTCCTAGAGTAGGGGTAAGTGCGTTATCGTACGTGTACAGCATTTGCACTCCTGCTGGTTTAGACATATCATTTTGTTTCGTGGATTTCGCGCCTCTCTCAGTAGCCACTCAGATTTGAGGGGGCTACACACTGCACTGCATCACCTCAGTACCGTCCAAATGATACACTTCATACGTTCCAATAAGCGTCCGTTTTCCCTGGAAGGCTAGCCAATATCACGCACGCCATACCACCATAAACTAATATCATTAAAGATGCGCAATCATTTGAACGGTTTGGTATTGACTTTAAAGAATAAAAAATGTCAAAATGAATAATTGTTAATTATCATCGACGATCATTCTCGCTTTCGCTCCCCTTTTAGTGTGCAAAAAGGATACCGTCCAGTGTATTTGTCAACTGTTTAAAATAGTTAAAATACATTAGTATAGCTATTCCCATAGAGATGTTCAAATCAGGGCAGCAAAAATGAAAGATATCTTGCATCGCGAAAACAGTTTGCACCAAGACTACTGATTACAACCCTCAGGTAAATTGTCGGGTGGAGCGTGAGCCAAGCTTTATGAAAGAATATGCTTTTAACACTGAAACTGAAAGGTTTGGATTGCTACCAGTGGATATCCTTGCTTCTCGATGCAATACACTCCATCCAATTGCAGTTATGCATATCCACTAATGCTACTCCATATGGAGTACTGTTCTTTTACAACGGAGGTCAGCACCAGGTATGCCGACTCTGATTTGGTTGATGACAGGTGGCTGTTCCGTTGAACAGGAATCCTCGAACCTCGAAATACTTCAACGTTAAGGAAGTCCAACCACCGAAATGCTAACCCAGTGTTAAACATGTGAAGAGTGTAATAAACTGGAAAGAGAATTTCTCTATTTGGTTGTCCTGTGGAAGCGAACGAGTGAAAGGCAATGACACACATGTTAGTCTACATATTAGATCACGTTTCCGTCAACCGTATTAAAACAGAAATCCGAGTGACGGAGCCTCTAGGAAATTTTAATGCACCTTTGCAGACGAAAAGACAAAACCAGGACTCCTTACGCAAAGTAAGGAGAGACAAAGCTATTGGAAAGTTTACTGAAGCACGACAGTTCAAATTTACCAAAAGCGTGCTTCAGATTAACAGTCGCGGTATTAACTCCCTTGATACCAACCACAGCGTTAGAAGAACTTGAGGGGGAACGCGACCTCGCAGTAAGATGAAGAGGTATCCCAATGGGGAAATACGTGGAAGTGTAATTGCGTCCAATATGAGTAATTCCGCATTTTCTGATGTTAAACTCGATTTGATTCACCTTGAGACAACGTGATAAAGCATCAGTACCGGAGTGAAAAGCACCGGTCATCGTCATTGTTCTGAGCGATGCGCCATCAGAGAAGACTTCTGGTGACAGGTCGTTTCCGAAAATGAAGAGGAATTGTACCAAAGTGCTATCCAAGAGATACGTTAAGAGACGGGTAGAGATGGCGCAGGGTTAAATCGAATGATCTACAACAGACTACATAGGGTGTTCGGTGTGTCCATCGGCTGTCATTGCATAACAACCAGAGGTTGAAACTGAATAACAGAGAAAGACGGCAAACTAGAACGTGTAACTCGGAGCAAACCCTAAACATCGATGTAATAATGTGGAATGTATGTATGTATGTATGTATGTAATGTATGTAAAACCTGAGTATATTCGTCAGTAATGGTGAAGGGATGATTGTGGACCGTGTGTGAAGTTCGTCTGTGAGAAATACCGCGATACGCAGTGTTTTCTCTACGATACATAGTTCCATATCTTGTGTCTGAACATGCTTAGTGAGATGTACAGAATGTTAACAGCAAAAGAGCTAGACTATATCCGTCTTGTGTAGTGAATGCAAGAGCCACTGAGTCACTGGTTATAGTCAGTACACCTTGCAATGCAAACAAAACTGACACTACACATTATGCATCTGCCACTTCCGGCGTTAAGTCAAAGGAGGCCAGCACATGTACTCCAGAACTATTCGAGCCCACCGCCACTGATAATCAGCCTACGTCATGCACTGAGATACGACAAATTTCTAAGGTCCTTTATTCAGTCGTTCCCGAGAAGCTCGATCCTAATGTACGAGGGGGCTCCCTTGAGGAAGGACATATTCAGCTACATGTCCTAAAATCACCAATACCGCTGTTACTAAAAAGTAAAGCTCGGTTGGAGAATATGACCTTCTTTCCCTGCATTGTCTTGTGATGTGAACTTAGCAGAAAATAAATTTGACTTTTTCGTGCGCAGCCCCCCAAAATTCCATGTTCGCGCTATTTTGCCACAAAGTTGGGGCACTTGGATTCACGGGGCACATCTCCTGTTTCACCCCATGGATCCTAAGCAAATACTCGGCGCAGCGGGGCTATACACTCACAAGAGAGGAGTTGATGGTTGATAACTTCGAAATCACCGCACCATTTGGACTGAGTGATCAATCAGTAGTTTCATCTAGCTTCATTTGCAGAGTGAGCCCTACTTGTTCAAAGGTTGGTGATCGCAGAAACTTTCGCAAAATGAATGTAGGAAAACCACGCGTCAATTTAGAACATCATCGGGAAAATTTTACCTTCATTCACTGTGCTCATGCCCCCTCTAAAAAGCTATTTACCGTTCTTTCCGTAGACGTTCGCGCGTCTACACCATTGGCAGCCACTAAACAAAATAAGCCTTCAGGTCAAGTACGCTGTCGCGTTATCAAGTCAACTCTGAAGAAGCGACAGCCTTGGGCGTATTGTCGGCTATATGGATCTGAAGATGACCAGATTTATGCCACCACAGGGAATCAGTATGCCTTGCTAATTCACGAAGACCGTCCGCATTACGGACAACTTCTCACCAAACGTTCAGTCAGTGGTCAGAACAGCCCTCATTGATTTGTTTTGCCAACTCGAGAAAATAAGACTGGGTTGCCCTAGCTCTTAGACCAGTCAGGTCCTACTAGCCCCGATATTGAAGCACCCGATGTCCTATACCAGCATTCCTGCGCAGTCACTTTCACTTTACTCAGTTCACCAAGCCACTGAAATTGATGGCACAAGCACGGTGGGCGCTCCGTCGACAGTGGTATTTGTTAAACTCAGGTGTCTTGAAAATAGCTTTCTTGGCCTAGATGGTATACCTCTTAAAGCCTAGCAGAAAACGGCTGAACAGTCTGTTGATCCACTGGTAACGTGTTACCCAAGGAACAATAGCCAACAGCCGGGGGCTTGCTCAGTTCTCATTCGGTTTCAAGCGTGGCACGCGAAGTCTTCCGAGTGATTATCGATCAACCATCTTGCTACCAAGCATCTCGAAAAGTTCACGGGCGATCGTATGATCCGTCCCATAAATACATAACCCCAGCAGGTTTTTCCAGCGACGTGCAGTAAGGTTTACGCAAAGGTTGTTCGTATGACACGAACCTGGTATCAGCCACAGGTCAGTGAACTCAAACAGTTCAAGAAGGAAATGGCAGTTATATCACATAAATAAAATTCGTTAAAGCACTCGATGACGTGGGCTGTCTCAATAGATAAGCTTTTACAGTATGGGGGACAAGACAGCCTCCATTGGTGCTTGGAGTGGTTGGCTAATCGTCCATATGGCGTATGCGTAACCGAGGCACTTTGCACTAACAGGTCTAGCCTTAGCGGAGTACTCCAAGGTTCACTCCTCAATCTAAAGTTACTTAGATGTATGTTTGATTCCCGTTTCTTTCAGTCTTTTTACAACAGTTTTACTCGACCATATATAGAAAATGGGGTCGAAATCTGGCTAGCCTTTCCTTAGAAGCAGAAGGTGCTCCTGGAGACTGTGAAATGTCGTGCTATTGAGGCAAACCGCGGCCTGAAAAATAAACTTTATGTAGAGGTTGATATAACTAAACACACACTTACAGAATCGTGGACTTAGAGATCACCTGGTGATCAGTTCCATAATCCCGAAGTCTCTTGATTGCAAGTGCCAATCGATGCATGATAAGGGAAATAGCATCACACTGAAGAGTCGACTCTTGAACCGGAGGCTCAACTTGAAGAAACTGAGTGCAGACAAACACTTTTTTAATACGCGTTTGAAAGGTGTGGAATGCTCTCCCTGGACATGTTGTTTCCGATAATCCCACAGAAATCTTCACGACTAGCTTTGGCTACCAAACTACCTTAGGGTAATACATGTGAACTAACTTATACGGAACTGCAACTTCTCTCCCATGTTACCTCATCGCCAAGGGACTTTGGATTTTGGGCATCGTGATATGGAAAATCTGAGAAAGTTCTGTGTATACAGGACTTTCTGAGTAGGATATCTTACTCCTGTCACCAATCCAGTGAAATTCAAGACCGTCTATTTTGGAACGATTAAGGGCAAAGAAAAAGGTTTATCCTTGCTGAATACGTGGTGTATTTCTGTCGTAACTATATTGGAGTGAATGGTTAAAGCGAACAATCCCTATAAATTGCCGTTCACCAGCGTTTGTCCAGATATTGGCTATAGCTTCATAGTGGAGGCACATGTGCATAATTAAATACATTCTGGCGTATGAGGTCAGTTACGTCGCTACCGGCACCAACTGAGTGCGCATAAAGTGGGATAACAAGCTGGTTGATTTGCACTGCCCAAACTGTGTATCTCATTTCATTACATTCTAATATGACCCAGTTTTGTGAGGTATTTTTACATGAACCACGCAGTTCTTTTTTCACCAGTCTTGCTTATACTTTAGACTGCAATCTAACATGTTATGGACTGTCGTTGAAGTCGTTAGAAAGAGGACGAGTAAAGCAGTAGTCCAGTTATACCAGTCCTGAGTCAGTGCACATGGATCGACAGTAAACGCAATGAACGCTCCATGACCACAATTATGAACCATGTAATTCAAGTCTACGCCGTTTGTTCACTGTGTGCACTATTTTTAAACCAGGTATGCGCAACATTTTTGAAGTAAAAGCATATGAAACCTGCACCAGCCTAGCTAATTACAGCCTCTATTAATAAACACGAGTTCACACCATTAAAAAAAACAGAAACATCAAACGGCACTGAACTTTTAAAAAGCCGCCAACCTTGAAAGTTAGATTTTCACTAGTTTCACTGGTTTCTTGTAGAGCTGGCAGTATACAACTTGTGTACTATCCCCATCTCGAGATATTCCGGTAAGAGTCAGTAGCACTGAGTTTGTAGTGCCACAACAAATTCTATCTCGTTTTGATTGTCGTCCGTCCGCACCGATCACGTGAACTGCCGAAATAGTGTTTGATGTCTCATAGAGTTCTAAACGAAAGTAGGAAGCTA
>LUCH01008319.1:1945-19212 GCA_013368495.1 Paragonimus heterotremus | reverse complement strand
TATAGAACGTCTGATCAACACTAGGCAACGGCCTCCAACAGCATTGCCACGATCACTGCGATACCATTAGAATCCACGCGCCCAGCTCCCAAAATGTATTTCGTCTTTGAGCCATGTTTCTGTGAGCAAGCAAACATCTACCCGTTACCCCAGTTTAACATATGCTACCAGTGCTTGATGTTCGTGAATTCAGCAAATGATGACTGGCTGACGTACGCTGGAACGGTCAACCGGGAGTTTGAACGTTTCAAGCTCCAAACATTGACCGCAGACCAATTCAAACATCTGACTTTCGCTTGTGGATTTCAGTCGCCGAATGAAGCAGATATCCGAACACGGATTTTGACGAAGATATACAACCTCCCGAAATTACCTCACAAGACATCACTGCCGGATATCAGCGCCTGGTGAACGTGAGGTATTACACCTCTATGATCAAACAAACAGTCACCCAAACTTCCACACGGTGCCATCGAGTGTCCCAGCTAGGGTTGCATCAATGTCGTCAAGCGACAGTCGAATGCAGCCTCCCACACTATGTTGGCAATGCGGTGGATGGCATTATGTCCGACATTGTCCGTTCAAACTGCACCGATGCACCTACTGCTCCCGACCGGGCCACAAAGAACACCATTGCCGTTTCAAGAAACACCAGCACTTTCTCAATCAGAACCTCCGCTTCTTAAGAGCACAGGTCGCGCTCGCAGTAAGAAACGACGACCACTGGACGCGCAGAAAGTTTGCGTCCGTCTTTATCAACGGCAAGTCGGTCAGACAAAAGCTCGACACAGCATCCGACATCACACTAATCTCTGACCGCACGCGGCACCTGATTGGCAAACCTACAATACGCCCCACAACTCAACTTGCTCAGGGCGCTATTGGTGATCTATTACCCATCACTGACGGAGTTCACTGTACTGCAACTATTCACGGATCATCAATTGGGGGTAACTGTTACGTGACTGGCAACCCTGACCTGGATCTCTTTGGATTGGATTGAATCGAAAGACTGCACGTGTTTGAAAAATCACTGATCCAAATCTGCAACCGCACTCAAGCTCAGAGGAAATCCACGATGACTCCAAAAGCCAACCATCAACCCACAAAAGCTCTCCAGCAAACACAGTTGAACTTGTTCACAGAAGAACTTGGCTGCCGCACCAACCGAAGGTGATCTTGTCCGTTCGTCTAGGAATGAAACCGGTAATTTGGCCCAAACGTCCAGTACCCTACGCTACGCTGGCAACTGTTGGGCAAGAACTGAGACGTCTTCAAAAAGCTGGAGTGGTTGAACCGATTAACTATTCAGTATGGGCGGTCCCTATCGTCGTGGTCAGGAAGGCAAATGGAACAATACGACTCTGAGCAGACTACTCTACATGTCAAAAGTACGCTGTCGGGACGCATCGGTATCCTTTGCTGATACCAGAAGACATCTTCACGAAGCTGAATGGTGGCAAATGTTTCGCGAATCCCACCTGACTGAGGTTTACTCACAATTGCCAGTCGCTGTGGAGTCCAAAGAACTGTTAGCAATTAATACTCCCTAAGGACATTATCGATTCAACCGTCTGCCAGTTCGTGTAAAGACAGCGCCAGCCGCCTTTCAACAAGTGATGAATACGATGCTGACGGATATTCCCGGTGCGGCTGCCTACTTAAACAACATTATACTCATGGACTACAACGCAGAGGATCTGGAACAGAAGCTACATCAAACTCTTGCTTGTGTGAGCGAATATGGCCCCCAACTTCGCGTTCACAAACGCGACTTTGGAATGTCCAGCATCGAATACATTGGATTCATTGTGTACAAAGACGGCCGATGACCTGACCCGGCCAACGTAAAAGCCATACGGGGGATGCCGCCTCCAACGGATGTGGGAACTCTACGATCTTCCTTGGGGTTTGTCAACCACTACCGCTTCTTCCTCTCGGAACTCCACCGAATTCGAACGCCAATGAACCGTCTGCTGATGAAGAATGTCAAGTGGGAGTAGTCAGGAGAATGTCAACAATCTTTTGATCGAATCGAAGCCATATTGCATTCAGACATCCTACTTACGCATTACGATCCGACGCTACCACTTGTCGTGACTGCATCCAACTATGGAATCGGTGCTGTGATATCACATACTTCTGAAGATGGAAAGAAAAAGGCAAGCGGGCATGCAGCAAGGTCGGCTACATCCCCTGAGAGAAACCACAGCCAGATTGAGAAGGAAGCCCTCGTTATAATCTTTGCGTTTAGAAAGTTTTACAAAATGTTGTACGGGCGACATTTTTCGTTGTCGACGGATCACAAACCGTTGCTTGCAATGTTCAGTCAAAAGAAATAAATCCCGGTTTGTACAACCGATCGCTTCCAAGGATTCACAGCAATGCTCCTTGTCAACGACTTCACGATACAGGACCGTTCCAAAATCAGCTTCGGACAAGCTGACGCTTTATCCAGACTCATCGGATCACTAGCACCGAATGACGAAAGCACTGTAATTGCAGTGGTCAACATTGAATCTGATATAAACCTCATCCTCAGCGAGGCTGTCCGAGCACTTCTAATGACATCAGAGATGATCAAGGAGCCTACCAAACTAGACTAAACTTTGAGACAAGTAATGACGTTCATCCGCACAACCTGGCCACACACAGACTTTAGTGGGGACTTATGGGGACACTTCCACCGCTGAGAAGCTCTTACGACCGTGGAGAGATGCATCATGTTTGCCGACAGAGTGGCAGTCCCGGAAGCTCTCCAGCGATAGGTGCCCAGGCAATTTCACAGTGAGCGTCCAGGGATCAACTGAATGAAGTGGGTGGCGCGCACTTTTGCCTACTGACCACGAATGGACAAACAAATTGAGAAACACTACCAAAACTGTGCATCGTGTTGGCTGGCTACGAAAAACCCTGTGATATGTGAAGTGCTCGCTTGGCCAGCAGCTCAAAAAATGTGGCAAGGGCTCCACATGGATTTTGTCGGACCGTCCAATAGACGAGCGTATCTGGTTATCCTCGAGGCCTACACCAAGTGGCTGGAAGTTCACATCCTATTACAGCCGAACACAGACAACACTATACGGAAGCTATCGGAATTCTTCAGCTGCTTCAGACTGTCATGGACACTGGTCATAAACAACGGATCTCAATTCATGTCTTTCATCTTTGAAAACTTCTGTCAGCGGCGGGGCATCCAACACATGCGATCTCGAGTTTGCCATCTTCAGTCGAACGGACAGGCTGATATGTATGTCAGCACTTTGAAACGAGCGTTGTTGAAGGCCAGAGGAGAAGGACTACCAAGCCATGTTACACCGACCTTCTTGATCAAGTACCGGACAACCCCAAATCCGAACTTCCCAAATGGCAAGTCACCGGCAGAATGCGTGTTCAATGGAAAACTGAGGATTGTCTTTGATATCATGATCCGGCATTCAAACACAGAGGGAGGACGCAATGCAGGATTGTAGAGACAATACAATCAACGACACGGAGCCCGTGCACGTCACTTCACGGTCGGTGAGCCTGTCCTTGTACGTATGTCTCGCGGACCCCTGAACTGGAGGAGAGGAATAATCGCCCAACAGAGAGGAACAGTCCCATATGAAGTGAAGGTCGGCAAAGCCACATGTGTGCGGCACGCAAATCAGATTCGCCGTAGTAGCGGGGATGCACTGTACGACCATGAAGGACCAGTCGTACAACTCGATACACTGCTGGGCACTTTCGACTTAAAGAAAGGACGCCCTAACGAAACCGAACATTCGACAGAACCGACGTTATAGTCCCAGGACGCTGGGCACAATTATCTCATTAGGTGGGAACGGCAGCCGGACAGACGCTGCAAATCGGTTAAACCCATTCAGGTCGATCCTCGGAAGCAGTCCTATGATTGAACATGATAACCTCCAGGGTCGAGTGTTAGGGCGTCCATTCTGTCACCGTCCCAAGCCGCCTCCGTCCTGGGAAAAACAGACCATTGACTCAACCCTAATTAGCGCGGCTGTTTAAATCGGTCGAGACTTTATACCGCCATGCTCATTAACGGCCCTAACTCATTTTATCTGGTAACTGTTCTCTCGGATGTCGTGGGAATGTTTAGTCATTACTCACCCTATAAATACTTTATAATTGTCGCCTTTGTCTCACACGTGTTGGAGTGGGACAAAGCGGTTTCCTTTGCACGCGACTTTTGGTTCGTCTTAGAAATCAAATCGCCGGACACTTGTGGCATTTTCGGGACCGAGATATCCGTGTTAATTGTTACCGGGGTGAGAAACCGATTTGTATAAAACGCACTACTACTTCGAGAACGATCCAGCTTATTGTTTAGGAGGGTTTACAACAAAAATGAAGCTGTTGGTTTCCACGCATTCCGGATGTCTTTCCGGGTAACCGAAGCCGCGTGTCAGATAATGTCCCCATGACCGCTTTCATCATACCTGATTTCTGTGAGGAAAAAATTCATACCTATGTGAAGGAACTCAATTTCTTCAATTACATTAAGAAAATATTTGCTCCAGCTAATATGGATTTATGCTTTCTTCGGCTCGTGTTCAAGCGGTACACTCTTCGGAGACCAGCCGAAGCCAACATCTGTTATAATTGTTATGAGGGACTTCATTTTTCCAATCACTGGAGTAGTGCCAACAATGACCTAACTAGGGGGTTCTGACAAAATTAAAATTTAAAAACATGCTGCAACCAATTGTTCAAGATTGAAGCTACGTGTCACAGAATAAACACCCAATTATGTCTGCTACTTGGATATATTTAGAGTAAACAAAAAGTTGATCGGCATCAGAGCGATAGCTGTATATCCCGTACCTGTTTACCGCAGTTTCCAAGTGGTAATCCTGGCTCAGGCCCCTTTTACCCAACTTGGCTGCTCACTGCTTGTGGATGCGTCAATGGAAAAGTCGTATAAAGACGAGCCAGTCTTAACACTTCCCACTACATCGCTGGCAAAGACGATGATGCTGCTGAAACAGGTCCCTGAGACGTGCGGTTGCTGCAATCGTGGAGTTTTTTGAGTACGTTATGCAGGGCCTTGTAATGATGATTGTGTTCGGCCGCCGCAATAGGCCAATCAATTGTCGGATTAGCAACTTGTACTCAACCAGCCAACGCTCATGAATGAGGACTTGGCGTTCGTGAACGTAAAAGAAAGTGACAAAATTCCCCACCGTATGGGCAGAAATGTTTCCCAAACACTGACAGAATATGTAAGCAAGGGGGCCACGCTGAGCGGTAAAAGTACACTCACAAGCGTCCTGCACGTTGGCCACGACGAAAGCGTTGCCATCATGTTGCACACGAGGCTGCAGTGTTCAAGCAGATTACAACAGAACGGCTTACCTTACAATGAGGTACCGTTTCGAAATGGAGTCGTGGAGTCCCTCCGCTAAGAGGTTTTTGGACAGGATGACTTGCAAACGTGGCCATCCGGTAAAGGGTGGTATTGACTTACCACTCTACATTGACAACTTAACGGCGATCGCATCCGCAGGTCGTTTGCACTTCTTGCCCTCCCATCAGCCACTTACTACGGATCCACATTTTTGGAATAGCAACGGCTAGAAGGTCTCTCGAGTTTGTCCTCCTCTTCAGTTTTCCGCTTGCATTCTCCGGCCCATTATTCGTGTAATTGCTGAAGTAGTCAACATCGCATTGCGCTAGGCTTGCTGTATAGTCACCGACATAACAAGCAAATCCGCAACTTTCCATCGGCTCAACGAAAGATATGCAAGCCACGTTTGAACCCACAGTATAGGATGGTCTTCTTTTAACGAAAACGACGGACAAATTTCATCTGTTCACATGCTTATGTATGGCAACACGTACATGAGAGTAACACAAGATGACGGAGCAGCCGAACGCCACATGGGCTGTTCTCATTTGTACAGCCATATTATCCATGACAGACGTCTTCACCGCAACGTGCTCGCACATCATTTCTCGAAGACTTTCGAGCAGCCTACGTAGTGAAGCATACTTCTCACTACGAACTTACCCGTATATTACTGGTCGGCCGTGTCCAATAACATCCGTTAGGAGAAAATGATATAACTGCTAGCTTCGAAAGTACGAGGAAATGTTTGGTGACATACTTGTGCCTGTCTATCCCGTGGGTGACATCTACCTTCATAGTGTAAGGGAAAACGTCGGAATAGTTCACTTTGCATTCGCTGGACAAAGTAGATACGCGTATATCTTTTGCTTTTATTCCACGTGTTGCGCATCACACCCATCGCACAATTCGCTGACATCATTTCATCGGGGTTCTCTAATGTTCCGTCGCTATTCTTACATAACACACTCACTGGACATTACAGGCTTTAACTTGCGGCGGATGTTTTCAATGTCATCGGTTGTGATAAACTTCCCGTAAACGTCCGCTGCATACTGCCCAATGTGAGCAGTTGGTGTATTGCCTTGAAGCAGGCTCCTGCGTTCGTGAAATTCACCGACGACGAGTTCACGCTTCGTGGAGGTGTTTGTGCGCCAACTCCAAAGACCTCATCACCAGGCATGCGTCTCATCGGACAACATGAGATCGTGACCCGCAACACGCGTCGCCAGAAATGATTTGTCAGAACTAACTACTGTTTACCCGCTAGACACGCAGCACACCCATGCATATATCCCTAAGCATCTTATACCTCATGCAACGGCAGTAAACCTGCAGTTTTCAGGGGCACATACTACTTAACCTTATCGTACTTGAGAGACATCTTCGACTACCGGATCGTCACATGAATGCAAATAACGTCCACATCCTCCACGTATCACTGGAGGCACACCTACAAATGTACGGAGGTGTAAAAATCACGGATCTCAAACACTGCCTTGAAAGTCGCACTTCCCGTAAATACAAAGTAAATGAATAAAATGAAATCACAAATAAATGATGAAAAATGTGAAAGAAGTAAATGGAAAAATCACTTCACCATCCTCGTGTTAACAACACCACACGCAATAACTTGATCGATACGGGCCTGAGCTATTAAGTGCGGGAGACCAAACCTCATCTTCAATGTCTCCATGGCATCTCAAAAACCTTCTCCAAGCTCTAGTATAACACAACTTTCGATTGCTTCCTTTGCTTCGCCGTCTCCGTAAGGAATCAGGCAAGGTAATCGAACCTCGGGATCTTGCATAGCGTTCGGCACGCTGGACTAAAAACTGCAAACAAACCACCATCATCTCATCGGATTCCCATTAAACCTGACTATATCACTTTTGGGGAGGTTTGACGGAGAATTAAAAATCCTAGTAAAATCACCCACCTCCTCCAGGCCACTTGACAGCTTGCAGCGATTGTTTGCACGAGCCTCCGGCTTGGCGCCATCGCGCAAATCGCTGCACCGCATTTCATCATTACACCACTTAACTACCGATCCGACATCCGACAGTCCTCTAACAGGAACATTAAATAGGCTACGAGCAGAACCATTAGATACATAGAAATCATCATATTCGCTCAGCTTTTCGGCATAAATTATCTGATATTCAACATCAGGCTCAAAATTCTGAGGCCTGCGTCGGCTAGATGCTCTACGGTTGACTTTGAAATCAAATTTTCTAATTCCCCCAGGCGTAATTCGGATGCCAACATCTTCTCAGTTATCATAATATCCACACCAACACCATCGTGCAAATCACCGACAGAACGTCCGCCGTTATTTTCGTTTATTTAGCGTGAGGCACTGATTAACTTATGTTAAATCGCCGGAAGATTCGAAATGTGCATTCAGATAACATGGTCTGGACTGAATAGATGGACATTTATATATCTTGGAATGGGTAGAGGGCAAAACTATGTGTAAATATATATACCGTTATAGAGCGTGGTTCTACAAGTACAGTAACGAACAGTTTAAATGTACAATAACTTGTGACCAGGTTTACGAACGCATATAACTGCAGTGGAAGCGTGATAGATCGTCCAGATAATCCAAACGGTAAAATATGTAGTGCGTTACCTTCACATATACAAACAAATGTGGTGCACTGTGGTAGGAACCAAAATATAAGTAATGAATTCGGATAGAGTTCAACTGTTTACGGCCGATATAGAGTTTATGGAAATGAAATAAATGTTGACATATCAAACGGCCATGAATAAAAGCAAGTGCTGCAAACAGAGGAGTCACGTTGAGTTGGAAGATAAAGTTATACTACTGCAAACTTGTGAGCAGACTAACTGTGATTGTGAAGTTGGGTTTCACAGTAGTCATCATTTTTTGGTTACGTCGTTTGTTATATTCGTTGGAATGTTCTTCAGCGCTGCGACAGATACTCGACATTCCAAACATCATGTTGCAACTAACTGAGAAGTATACCTCCCAGTGATCGGCAGGCTGCTTGAGTTTATCTATTTCCGTCTACCGTTTCGCATGAACGCTACGCGATCTCAATCTAGTTGAAAACGATGCAGTTGAGTGAATAGAATTAACTCGTGAAGATTCTTTGTGATAGGGTGGGACACGATGAATATTTCACGTTATGCCAAATACACCGAAGTGGAACCAACTACATCACAGCGTTGCTTCTAACCATTTCTAAGAACAGCGCTTCGTCGACTATTATCTACCAGAAATTCCTTAAACAAGCAGAAATAGTATGGCTATGGTTGAGATGAGAAAGCTGGGGGCATTGTCCTAAATGCCTCATCTTCAAATATGCCAATACACTAGTATAAATATAATGCCAACTTTATGTCTACAGAACGCCGCAAAATGAAGCATTCTGGGGCTATAGAATGACACATTTCACCTTGAAAATAACAATGCGTGCACTTATAAGAATTGCAAAGGTGAGCTTACGTCAATAACGGATTGTTTTTTGCGAAAATGGTGGGAAGCTTTTTTATCACCAAACCAGTGTTTTCGGCACTTGTAGAACACTTTTGGAGGTCAAAATTCCCCTCGATTGACCCTGCCGCACTCTAACCTGTGAACCCATCTAACTAGACGTGTCATTGTTATTCACACAAACCGCGTCTAAAAGTACTAATTTCTCCACCATATCTCCCTCAGTCATTGAACCTCACTCATCTGCCCACAAACCCATTGTTGTCTGTCACTCTCACCCTCCCCACCCATGTGAATACGGTCTTCCTATGAGTCGCCGTGAAACTGTCGCTGACTAATCGGTCTGCCCAAAGGACGGCTATTTGGACAGACATTTGACCGATCCGATGGCATTTCATCGGTTCGTCATTGCCTGTCGGTCGCCTATGTTTGTACTTTTCGTGCCTTTTGGACTCTTGACGGTCTATTGCGACCAACCATTGTACCTTATCGCACGAACGCAAACGATTTGAGGTTTGTTCTTTGTAACTGATTATATTGTTTATGTCAATAGTACCACGGTTTCCAGCGACTTGACTTGATTCTGGTATTTGGCGTCGTTGATTATACGTGCGTCACTCACTCAGTACTTCTTCAGTGTATTCTAATTATTTCATTAAAGTGGCTTATTTACGATTGATGAACTGTAGGTACTTTGCTTGAAGTTCCAACTTCAAAACTTTTTGCAATATAGTTAAAAAAACAGGGATTCTCTCTGAAATGACAATCTTTTTTATTATACCTTCAAGCCCAATTCCTGCGGTAGCCCTGGATTTTTGTTTTATCCTTACATTGATTCCAAGGATCTTTTCACGACTCTGGTGTTGGACGCTCTCGTGATTTAGACCCAGTCATTTTGCCCGTGTCCATGTTCAATAACTGCAACGCGCAATGTTCGCAGGCCGTTCTTACGTGAACGGCCGTAAAACCGATTGCTCTCTCTGTTTCTCCCTTAAATATTTCCGCAGTGTTCGCACTATGATTGCGTTTCATGGCTGTCAACATTTTAACTGCTTCACGTCGTTATTTTAGATAACGATACGGTTGGCACTGCTCATAAATCGTGGATTGGGAAGCCATGTTCTGTTTTGTAACTTGAAATCAGCAGTAAGCGACGCATCAGGTTGCCTTTGCAGGAAACGCTAGCTTCACAAGGCAACAAGTTTTAGAATGTCAAGTTATTCATGTCAGTGGTAAGCATGCTATCAGGTCAGTTCATTATAGATATAGTTTCGGAGTGGCCTGTCAATTGGAAATCTTACTAGAGCAGTTATCAGTAAATACACCCACAGTTGTCACTACCCTTATGGAGCATCAGGGCAAGCGCAAAATGTACATTTCAGATATTTTTTGACAACGGTGTAGTTTAGAAGACATCCATTTACGATAATTCCAGACTTCGGCTGGGCTCCAGCCGGCAGCGGAGGCAACATGCCCAAACGCGGTATACGTTCTGCCAGCTGAACTACGAGTCCACGCCGAAAGTTCAGAATTGTCATATTTGGGACTAGCTACACACCGAACCTACTATGCCATATGGAATCCACTAAATGATCCAGTAGATTGATTGCTAAGGCAGGATTTCTTGATCAGTTTACGCTGGAATCTAGCAACGCACCGATGAGCATTGACACTAAACTACCGAAAAGGGATTCGTTGGTATGGTGTTTTAAGGCCGAAACGATTCGAAAACGGCCAGTTGGATCCGAAGGAAACCGTGTAGCACACTGCACATCGTGATATGCCGGTATCCCGCGGGTTTTGACGGGCAATGAGCGGAATGTTGGAAATAAAAATTTTAATGCCGTACGTAAAAGCCAGTTAATTCCACTTTAAAAAATGGGGCATTATTTTTATCAAATTTACTAATGTTTGCTTGAGCGCAATGGCCGTGCTGTAGTGACCACTGAGGTAAATGCGGAGAACGTTGAGTGTTATTCTTCATACTTCATGACATGAATGAAATCAACTTGCATCTTATATTACGATACTGAAGTTAGAGAGAGTACTTTCAGATCGTTATATTATTTCCTCTTCACCTGAACTACTTACAGAGAAACGGAATTTCAAAAAATCCCAGAAACGCATTATTGTGGCTCACATTTGAATTTTGTACAAGTTCAGGATGGCATATTCGGGTTACTCAGCATGAACTGGCAAATACCTGTAGTATTATCAGAATGCGTAGAAGGAGTACTATAAGGCTGCTGTGTTTAACTTTTACCCTAGGTCGACTGTGTACGGAAATATGCTATTTCTACATCATCCCCGCAACTTTGCCTTGCACCTTGTGGTTAGATCACCTTCGAAGTCCCTAAAATCCTAAACTCCCTGTGACGTGAGATTTGCCTTGCCAGTACCACCGCGTCAGTTTACATCACCCCGTGAATGTAAATTTACTACAAACCACCAATATCAAGGTTAGTGTGTTGGCAATCTACGTCACCTCCACCATTGTAGGCTACATTCACTAAGATAACAGTGTCTTAGCTACTACTATTGGGAACGCCGCCCAACCAGGCTGACACCCGTTTATATCCTGAAGGTGAACTGAAATTCCCGTTGACATTCGTCCTCTCTGACGGGTGCCGCGCGGTTATGCTAAAGGTTCTCTCACGTCCATTTCTCAAGCGCCCTTTTTCGTTACGTTGAAGTCTGCTTGTGTACGGTGAGTAAACAAACATATGAAGTTTGTTTGCAGATTCACCGTTTTCTCACTGAGACTTCTGATCCGTGTTAGTATAAGGCTGGGGAAACCTTGGGTATGTGAACCTCGGAACTAGCATCGAGAAAACCTAATTTTTCTTACTTTACCTTCTCTGTTTCGGTTATCCGTGGATGGTATGAAAGAAATCGGGTTGCTGGTGAATTGGACAACTATCCTGATGGACAAAGTTGGTTCTGGAATATTTTAACCAGTCGAATCAAGTGTTGTAAAAAAACATGATTTTCATTTATCTCGCGGATTTCTCTTGAAAGTTAGTTAATAGGAAGTTGGGAGGTTTCCCCAGCGTGGGAAATGAGTACAGAAATTGTTTTGAATAAAATCGCGGGTATTAAAGGGTACAGAAAGCTTCGATCGCAAATTTTTTCCACTGCCAACCGATGCCCGCGAATGGCCCGAACGGGGACCTAGTCCCATTGCTCGCCGTCCGCCCGCCTTTTGCCCACCGATGCCTGCATGGGGTCCGCGGGGGCCCCCAACGTTTTGTTACCTGGAAAGATTTTTCAAACGTTTCGTGAAATGCTACAATGCCTTTTTCAGGACAGGTATGTAGATTTTATCCTGTGTATTATATATGTATGATAAAAATCTGCTATACCAAAAATGGTTCATTTTCGCACTTTCGAAAGGAAAAACATTCCACTTTCTCTCGGTTAAAGGCACTATGTTGACATTCGTAATCGGTGTGGCGCTCTGGGAATACTCCCATCGAAGTTCCTTGGTAGATTATCCACGTCCGCCATACAGACAAACTCAAGTTCACGTGGTTTGGACGGTATAAATGAATTTATAATCTTCGACCCGATTGCGTTCGCATTGCATTTTACACCAAATATCAAGGTAACTTTCAATTCAAGCAATGCCATCACTTTTGTGAGTCTGTTGTCTATGTGGATTATGTTTTCAGTCCGTTTCCCAGTCAGTATTTTGGGTGCAAACCGGCTGACGGAATGTCATTTCCAAAAGCAGTCGCACCTGACCTTATCATGTGGTTGTTTCTGTCTACGGTTCGTATGGAACGGTATAAAAATACTGTTTACTGCTCTCTGACTATGTTCGAAGGTAGCCTGTCGCCTCATGCTGCCTAATACTCAATTACCCGAAAACTGATTACCCATTTTAAAGCTCGTTATTTCTACGACGATAGCGCTGATTCTCACTAGCGCCATATCATTTTCGACACTTTCAGCTTCTTATCACGGATATCCATGATTTCGACGATCATCGGTCTACGTTTTAGCCACACTTCGGTGATAGTTATCGGTATGTTTTCCACTTGTTTGCCTGCCCAAATTTTCTTTTTAGAGCCCACAGTGTCATCGTAGGAATTCCATGGTTGCCAGACCACGGACCATTCGTGTGGCTTGTTGGTGATCATATTTTGACGTCGGATGACTGCATTGTCACCGAAAGGTACATTGTTAAGCCCATCTGTGCGTTTTGTGTAGAACACCAATTACCAGCTCTCCTGCCGAAGGTGATTGCGATGACAGAACTTCCACCTTGACTAAGTGGACTGAAAGTCTGAATGTGCTGTTACGAATTTCTTCTGAAGGTGACTTCTTTTAACTTTCCTCCGCCTTGCAGAACTCAATGTAGATGTCGTAAACCGAACCGATGTATTTTAAATACATCGCCGTACGTTAGAGGGCGGAGCTGTCAGGCTCATTGCTGTAGCGGTCTCATCAAAATGTCTTTCAACGGAACTAAAGACCGGTATAATATATGTTGAACGGCCCAAGTGTAAGTCTATCCCGATTTCTCCCGTATTTCTTTTCAAAGTTGTTCAGGGGTTATGTCAACTGGACGGATCATCTACTAGTGTGACCGCATACTGCATACTTGAGGTAGCACAACTGTATGAATTTCCCAACTTCTTGGTCCGTTCGAACGCTGGCGGTTTCCCTGTTTCGATAGCTCAGAATAACGAATGTGTGCAACAATTAACCAAAATACACTATATCATTTACAACACTCCCGTGTGGGACATGGACAGTAGTTTGCCGACCCCACTTCCTGGATTTCGATTCCATCAAATGATCTCCTGAAGGGTTGAGTGGAGCCGACATTCATTCGACACCAACTATGACACGAAAGTGCTTCCTGGCGAGCGGCCACGTATTTTCGATAGTGTGCCCACGAACAACCTCGATGACTAGTCTTATTTCTTCACCAGGCATAAGCTAACCGAAAACTCGTATGACTTAATTGCGCTTCAAATTGTTCGAAATAGGTACAGGTGGGAACTCCGTGAACACATGAAACTCGTGCTAGAGGACAATCGCCTCAGAGCCCGCTGGAACAAAATTCCTTATCTGAGCATACGCAGCGAGTAAGAAAACACAAACCCTGCACTCATTCTTCACGATTGTCCGACGTAAATGCCTCACCTGACTCCCTGGTTGAGATCGAGTTTTTCAGGGAGTACTGCTAGGCAGTCCACACCGTCGCGCCGCCGAATTGGCACTCAACCTATTACTGCAGAAGTTCCGGCAACCACTGGTTACCGCTGCGTTTTCCGAGCTACGCGTTGAAGACCTTCTGTTGAAATTTAATTCATACAGCGCAGTTAGTCCTAACAAGGTCCATCCTGGAATTCTCAGGGAGGCAGCCGCTAGTCTGGCGGAATCCCTTCATAAATTGTATGAATGGACAGTCCGGGCCGGCAGTCTCCTTATTGCACTGGAAGAGGCAACAGGCACGTCCATATTTAAAGTAAGCAGCCGGCACTCTCCGGTTAGCAATCAGTCAGCCAGCCCCACTAGCCTTCTGCGGAAGATAATGGAGCACTTATTGAAGCGTGCCATCCTCAACCGTTTTTTGTCAAACCACGTTTTATCGTCTATCCGGCATGTTTTCCTTACCAATCGGTCATGCGTAACAAATATTCCCACTTTCGAGAAGAGTCTAACGGTTCAAAGTTGGAAGCCTAGCATCAGATTCTCTCTTCCTCAACTTTTCCAACACTTTTAACAGTGTTCCGCATGGCCTCCTGAAACATGAACTGGTGGTCTACGTCTAGAGTTTTCGTTATTCTTACTTCATTTTGCTGACATTGCGTAACTGTTGCATCGAACTACATTGTACATTTTGTTTGACTTGAGTAAAAACATCAACACAACACAGTTTCGAATAAACTCTGCTATACGCGCTTACTGGTTCTTCCTACAACGCCGGTGGTTGCTATCCAATGTAAAACATCCTATTTGTTGGATTAACTTTCAGCTCGGCTACTTCGCATCCTCAGCTACGCTTGGAATAATCCGAATACATTCCAGCATCATTGGACGCCTCATGGACACTGTCAATCTGTGGTGAGTCCAGTCCTTGACTACACTCGTTATTTTGTTCCGAGAATTATTGTATTCTACACATCTGTTCCACTACATATGCGATTCATGGAGAGGTTCTCTGCTGGATTCTCTCTCTTTTTACTGATAAAACCTTTGGAGTTAAAAGCAGATTGCATTTTCCTTCTCCTTTCATTTCTGCTGAGGTTCCCTGAGGATCAGTATTGCGTCATGTTATTTCTTGCTTACGTCAATGACCTTCTGGCCAACGCTCCCAGCACCTCCGTTCTGTACGCTAATAATCTACAAATCTGGAATATCACCCATTACAGTGCACTTGATTTGCGTCCACTTAAGCTTTGACGAACCCGCGGCGATTTACTTCTCATACACTTCTTTAGAGTAGGCCTCGTAGAATAGTACACTATCATGACGAATGATGACAACAGGAGAGGACACAACAGGAAACTTTTCAAGCTTTACCCTCGGACCTTCTTTAGGTGGCAGATTTTTTATAGGATCATTGACAGTAAGAACAGTCTTCACTCTGAGGTGGATGACAGCGACTCTAGAGATTGCTTTAGTGCATTGCACGACTCTCACCTACTTAAATCATCATTACGTGAAAATGTTTACTTTGTTCTTGGTACTTACTGTAATCTCCAATTGCTGTACTATACCCTGTTTTTAATAGCTGCTTTCCAAGCCAACAGACTACTGCTTGACCTTTGGCAAGAAAAGCCGGCTGTAAATGAATACTTTGGGTCTCTGCCTCGGACCGGCCTATCATTCACCAGATAGCTGATTTGAAAACTTTGTCGTCAGATTATGTCAGGTTAAAGTAAATGTAAAATTTTTAAATATGACTTCAAAAGATCATTTGTACCAATTTGCGAAAACCGCAGATCACATTCATTTCATCTGATCTTCTCAATTACCTTCGTGCGAAACGAAGATAGATGCCGACCTTTTTGGTAAGGGGTCTGCGCGGACAGACAATATTCTTATTGGTTGAAAGTGATGTTGCCCTCATAAGAACCGAATAAAGATAATTCGTCGTGATATTCAGGAGGCTACCTAATTTTCCTTGAACCTGCGGGTTGTTTGCACTGAACATACATAAACCACCCGTGACGCTACCATATTCTAGAGTTATCACAATGGACCCAGCCGCGTGAATTTTGAGTACCGTTAGTTTAGACCTTTCTGTGTGTCGGTTGGTCAATATATAATGATTTCTGTAACCTAAAGAATGAGAATTGCCAATTACACATTTCTTTTCGTTTTTTCACCTCAGGCTTATATCTAAACATACACACACTAACCAGTGGTGGTAAAAACGTCTAACTGCGGGTGTCCTGTGAGGCGTGCTTGCACAATAGACAAAGCTCTGCAGCGCCCGCTCAAACATGTTTCCGCACTTTGTGTATAGGCATATCCAGTGTGGTTTACAAAATGCTGACAGTTACGCAGCTTGACTGCATCCACCGTGTTTCCCACTGTCGTGAGAGCGTTCGGCGAGCTCCTAGTTCTGTAGTTGGTGCCTCACCCTACGCGGTGGGTGCAGCATCCTCTGCTCCACTGGCTGTAGTCAGCAAGGTATGCAAGGCAGGTGTTACGAGCACAACATCAGATGCAGCCTTTGCTTCGGGAGCAAGGCCGAAAAGGATTACCTCCGTCGCTCGAAAAACACTGACAGCAATCAGCGCTGGCAACGCGCCACTGGTGTGCATGATAACGCCTGAATTCCGATGTGTTTCACTCGGTCCTGCCTGAGGATCCCAGCCCTTCTGTTCGGGAGAACTGTGTTAACGTTGGCTAAAGATCAACGAAATTCCCCGAAGCCACCTACACTGCTTCACCTGAAACGTTAGGGTTAAGTACTCGCGAAGATCCTGTAATCGTTCAGAACCTTCAGAATTATGCCGCCAGCCGCTTAAAGCTTCGCGATGAGCATGATCAATAACTCGGGAGGAACATTCGTTCTACAAAACGCATTAAAAAGGACGGTCAGTGACATCTCTGCAAGCTAACCCCCGACTCCCATTTCATGATCAAGGTCCTCGAAGATGAGGTGTTGGGACCAGGCGGAACCTGACCCGAGGAACATAATTCTGCTGTCAGGAGTCAGATGTCGCCCGCCGTTACTGAGATATGCATCGGCGTGGAAGTCGGACACCCCTTCGCACTCTCACGCTGTCGCAAGTAGAATGGTTTTCTGTAGATACGGACCAGTTTCTCAAGTAAATTCGCAAAGCGTCTGGTGCTTACCAGGAGTTTGCTTTGTCCAGGATCTCACTGGTTCTTGTCGTTTGCGTTTTCGGGGGGGGACCGATTGGAAGGTTTTGCATTAGCGCTATTCGTTCAACATTGTGTGTATCAGTTATTCGCTTT
>LUCH01008317.1:10356-20935 GCA_013368495.1 Paragonimus heterotremus | reverse complement strand
AAGGCGTAAATCACACACCTAAACCGGGTAGAAGTGCACACGACGTGTGAGCGGAAACCTGGGGGTGTTGCGGACTGGAATTGCGATTCAAAATCACGAGCGTACGTGTGGTGTGGGAACTAGCGAGTCGGACAATAAAGATTGTGCTTTATTGAACGCCTTTTCGCTACAATATGGCCAAAATTGTTCGGTTGTCATTCCTCAGTTTGTATGAAATTGTGTTTATTTATTGACCTTTCGAACTAGACTCAAAGGGGCGTCAGAAATTAGATCAAAAAATGTAATACTTTGGCAAAAGGTGAATCACATCTCAACTCTAATTTTCCACTTCACATGACCTTCATCGGTAATATAAACCAAACATACTATGAAAGACAACAGGCGGTAACTGGCTCCGATTTAAGCGCCCAGCTTCAATCTTATTTAAACAACCTGCGCGCCGGAAGCAGATGCGCTCGCATCTTTTATGGAACACGCGGGTACGACATCCGGACGTTCGGGCCAGGAGAGGACTGGCACATAAAAGCAACCACGAACGGTGAGGATGTTTGAATGGCTAATACCCGACTGCATGTGGATATTAGTGTAACAATACAGAAACTCATATAGATTGAACATCACCCACAATTGATCACAGCTGTTGCATTCACACAGGCTCGCTAGTCAGCCCCTTTCGAAACAGCAGAAGCACTAAACTTGAGTTTCGCTCTCATTAGGGCTCGTCAGTAGTGCATATTGTAGCGAAAATGCGTCCAATAAAGTACAATCTTTATTGTCTAACTTGCTAGTTACCATGCCACACGTGCGCTTGAGATTTTGCATCACGATTCCAGCCCACAACACCCCGCAGTTTCCGCTCATACGTCGTGTGCACTTCTACCCAGTTTATGTGTGTGATTTACGCCTACTATCCGGGAGTTTTCCGACTGCTATTCCTCGTCCGTTGATCCGATTTCCTTGAGCGATGGCTTGTCCGGTCGCTCGTGCTGTCCTCCGTTCATCCACTGTGGACTTTGACCGTACTCCACAGCAGTGTCGAGATATGCGAATGTTGGAATAATCACGCCTTCAGTTTGGTCATCCATCCTATCTTGACTGTTACGTCCCGCCCGTTGGTACGATCCGGTCGAGTGATGACTCATCCGGTCGCACACGCCGTCCTCCATCCGCTCGCTGTGGGTTTTTGGACGCACCTCCCCCCCTCTGCTGAGGTACTCCACCGAGAGCTGGAATACTCGCACTTTCTGCCTGACAGTCCACCACAATATGACATCAAGCACAGAGTGAAGTGTGCCCTATTCCGTACGTTGGCGTGACTGACGAAGTACCATTTGGTGCCGAACACGCAAATGACCAAAGAATAAAGAGGCGTCAAAGTCATACATGCTGTCCATTCCCGAAGGAGGGATACAAGTGCGATTGGATATCCATGCCACTTATATGTCGGATTCTAAATGACACGATAATGATTTGTGTTTGAAGGCATAAGTAATTTCAGGTTACACTTCTGAATCCAGCAGATTTAATTTTTCCTGTGAAGATAAAAGTTTATTTTGTTTGAATGATGCCACAGGAAGTAGTGACTGACTGAGTTTAATGGATAAGAACATATCATTGCGAGCATTTCTCGAAAGGAAATTCGTTTCATTCGATGGTGTCCCTCAGGGGAATTCCATTTCTTTTAGAAATGTTATACCCGAGGTAAAATTATCATTACATTTCTGTGTCGACTGCAGGTACAGTCTTATGGACCAATCCGCATTATCAATCCGATAATAGCTTTCGTGGTTCATTTTCGTTGTGTTCTGTAATCTACAATAAGGGTAGAATCTGAAACAAAATACAACTGGACTAAATATCATGCTGTAACCAGATCACGTTGGGGGACCGCGGTTAGACGGTCTGGATATGTCATTTTTCCAGATGAAGCGGATTTCATCTGATGTTTAGTCCTGTTAAATGTGCGTGGAAGACATTTGTCAAAACAAAACAGGGGATACCAGGAACGACTCGCCTCAGTTTGAACAACATTTTTGAACCAGATGTCCACGCCGATCTCCCTAAGGTAGCAAGTCAACTTCATCATGGCACTCATATGTGGATAAAGTGACCAAATGAGGTGTGTTTCAAAGGAGACATATTGACAGGACGTGCAACGACACGATTTATTAAAAGAGCCACAAAAATGAGACATGCCGAGTGACGCTAATCGTTTTGTTAGCACTGCCGTAAAACGCCACGTCAAAGTTCACACGCAGCATGACATGTCTCAGATTCTATGAAGAGACAGTAAGTTTTCGATCAGTCTTTTGGTGATTTCTAAACCTATGTCGTTCATGAATGTAGCTTTTTATTATCCACCGTTTGGTCTAAAATTTATCAACGCTGTAGCACAATCCGTTAAGGAAATATCAGCTGTACTTTGTCCATTTGGATTGACCTGCACATACCGGTTTCCAGTCCAGCGTTGCCCCTCAAGCGCTGAAACGTTTCCAGAGAAATTTGTCAACAGCCAAGTGTTATCGATCGTGGACCGTGATAACCAAAAACTGAAACGTTGTGTCCGAGCCACTTCACCGGAAGTGCGCGCTCATTTCCGTCTCGGCTGGGATGACGATGGTTACAGCGGTGTGGTGAGGTGGTTCATTAACTACACTAGTTTGGGAGTCCTCTCTTTTAGACAAACCATTTGGCTTGGACTTTCAATTTTGCTTCCGGATCCACACGTTGCGGATGAGTCGTGTACGGTGAAGCATGGCCAACATCAGCATCGGGTTCACAGAATCCACTTATACAAACAGTTTACCACCTCGGCTGGAAGCGAACGCGCACCAGATGTGTCAGCATCACCAACCCCTGTTTGTAGATCAGGGAGAGAGCGAACAGAACTAAAGCGACTGTCACAACAACTGCAGGAGGAGTGCAGTACAATGAGCATGAACGTACACACTGCATGGATGTCAGTAGTCAGACTGGGGCATGCAGTCATATGTTGCAGCAAGCATGACAGAATAAACGAAGGAACACTAGAGTGCACTCCAGCGAAAAACAATTCTTCGTACGTGAACGTGATATTGACAGCTGCGGCATCCCGAGATTATTGTTATGTGCAAATGAGTGTTTGTGTTCGAGGTGGTGTTGGAGCATTTACTCCCTGTGTTAATTATCTGGATGAACATACCTTTGTGTCAGTCGCCGTCTCGTCTTACAGCGCCGATGTTCTCATAAGAGGAGGATGTATTTCCAAATGGATGCTTTAAGAAGAAACCTATTCAAGATGGATTGTGATTCCGTCACTGCTACCTTCTCGACATTCATCAGTATGTTTTCCAGATTGTAAATATTTCTGTTTTCGACGTGATATTCTGATGAACAATAGGTATTTTACTTTCCAAGAAAAGTGGGATGAATTTAAAAACGGACATAAACATTTCTAAACGCATACGATTTGATAGGTTTGTCACCGGATGTGTGCTTGCTTTCCTCGTCTGATGTTTGTCGAGGTTGCTTGTTGTCTAGATGTAACTAGTAGGCCGTCGCTGAGTAATGTTGTGACGAATGAACAAATCGGGAACGCGATTATTCCAGCACTCAGCGAAATATCTAGGCACAGCGATGATATATGGTCAAAGCTCATGGCAGACAACGCGAGTGACCGAACGGGTCAGCGGATGAGAAATGGCAAGCAGCAGTCCATTACAGGAGGCGTCAGCCAAACGCAGGGGACCATGCATCAGTGTAAACGATGTTGTGGACTGGAATTCCGGTTCATATACACGACCTCATAAATAGTGTGGGAACATGGGAATTGAACAATAAAGATCTTGTTTTATAGTATGACTTTTCGCTATAATATATACATAAACTTATGTCCACGAAATACTCAACAGTCATTAGACTGGCAAACCCACAGGGCTAAAGATCAGAGTGCATTCCATTAAAACGATTTTCCATAGTAAATGTTACTTCGGTCATGACAAACATATCACTCCGATGCACTTGTACCCCAGTACGAGTTCATCGAGCTTGAGTCCAGCTGTTAGTCGGGACTGTCCAAAACTCATGTCACGTAATGACAAATTAAAAGCTGGACCCTAAGCCGGTCAGACTGCTTCTATCGCATGAAATGTTAGCGATTATTCCATTATGCTCTTCGTCATGTGGAACATGTTATGTTGTCGATTGGTTTTTTCTCATATATGACTGAAGATCATTTCCCCGACCAAAATTAGAACTAAATACGAAACTCTCATTCAGCCTCAACCTATAAGCAGATCGTACACGGGTATTAGTTTGGTTTATTCCTTCACATTACTATTGGTATTATTGGTGTTATTAACCAACTGTAATTTAGGAGGAAAAAATAGTCAAAGTGGTTGCTTGACTTTGAATTGGGGAATTGGAACAGCACTAGGAATGGTAGTTGAAGTCCACCTCCCGAGAAAGTAATGAGGAACTGACTGCAGACTGACTGTAGTAGGCAGTTTTCGCTCTCCGCATACCAATATGTATTTGAGTCGTGCTGATACTATAGAAATCGGGGTTATCATTGGGTAACAGTAAAAGTACATGCGAAGTCACACGATGTAATCGGATTCGTTCAGGGTTGAACAAAAAATCTGACCAACAGAGAGAAACGTAAAAATGACAGTGTTTGTTAAATTATGATGTCACAATTCAAAACTGTCAGGTTGGACCGTTGATAAGTTATCTTTTGCGTAGGTGTTTGGATACCGGGCAAATCAAATTAGTTTTCAATACAATGGTTTCTGGCGGTTATACTGTAACGAAAAGGCGACCAATAAAGCACAATCTTTATTGTCCAACTCGCTAGTTAGCATGCTACGCGCGCACTCGCGTTTATGAGTCAGCATTCCAATCCACAACACCCCCAGGTTTCCGTTCACGCGCCGTGTGCACTTCCGCCCGGTTTAAGTGTGTAGTCGACGCCTTCCGTCAGGGGGTTTTCCGCTTGCTATTCTTCGTCCGTTTGTCCGATTTCGTTGAGCGGTAGCTCGTCCGGTCGATCGTGTTGTCCGCCATCTATCCACTGTGGGTTTGACCGTATTCCACAACCATGTCGAGATATTCCTGCGAGTGTTGGAATAATCACGCCTCCGATTTGGTCGTCCATCCTATTTCGCTCACCATGTCTCGCCCGTTGGTCCGATCCGGTCGAGCGATGACTCATCCGGTAGCCCACACCGTCTTCCATCCGCTCGCAATGGGTTTTTATGCGTACCTCCCCCCGCGTTGAGATAGTCCGCCGAGTGTTGGAATGCTCACCCCTCCGGCCTGATAATCTACCATAGTACATGTATGCACACGATAGTGGACTCAAACTGTTGTCGCTCCCATCTAGCTACACCTTGACAAACGTGCACTCATTTCTGTCCATCTTATGTCACTCAGTCGCATTTGACATCGGTGTGCCTGTTTAGTTAAATATATCCCGAGTACCGTGCACAGGAAAGAAAAACCATAACAGAGTATTCAGTAAGAATTTGTCCTAAAAATGACAGTGTTCGCTGTAATACGATATATTCTGTCGTACTGTGCCATATCGATCGGCTATAACATAGTCATCGTGAAATATACGGTCATCGTGAAGATACAGTACTAGTGTTAGATGTTCTTAAGTAAGCCTTTGTAGATTAAACCGTCATTGTTATGATCCATAAAAGCTCAATCATTTGGTCATATGGAAGCCCATACATAGACTGAAACACTGTTGCATGGTACGTCCATGCGAGCGTTGAGCCGTTCACCACTCTATCTCTCCCAAACGTACACTTCCTTCTAGCTTCCCGTGGTGAACTAATAACCAAGTAGGTCACTCGATCGATCGCCAAATTGTGGTCTCTGAACTTCAGGGCACCAAGTTCAATGGAATTTTATTGAGTAGAATAAAATGGTGGCTAAGTGACTGAACGATGTTCAGCAAAGACCGCGTAGACAATCGGTGCCGTGCCGTATGCATTGTTAACAACGTCATCTTCGTTCATTTACTCTGAATGGATAGTCATTCAATCTGCTCACGTGTAAGCACGCAGTGAGTCATGTACTGGTGATAGCACGTTTTGACCAGCTAACCGATGTTAACTACCCCCATCCATCGGTCGCTGTTCGTTTCTATTGGTTTTCACAAAAGAGAACCACACCGATCCGACGGATGCAGACTTCCCCACCAGGTGAGCACTGGAGTTTTATTGACTACTGCTTTCGACCAGCTTCATTTGTCACCTTTCGTCCAATCAACATCATGACACCCTTCGTGAATCAGTCGTAAATCTGCCACTTATTCCTTCCGTATATGAACCGTCTACCAAACAGAACACTCGGCTCAACACTGAAACAGTAACGCCTGCACAAACCTGTGATATTGTCGACCCATTTGGCTAACCAATATTATCCATCGGTCTACACTAGTCAGTCCGTCAAAAGCAACGGCGCATCTGTAGTGGAACTTTTAACCGTGATAACTTGAGTACCCACTAACAAATAACGATATCTCAGTTATAGTCAACGAAAAGGCTAAATCAAACAGTTTGGATCTTTATTGATAGGATTGGTGTACGAGTATCTTGCAGTGGCGCTCGTCCGGACAGTGTCATGTCCTGTCCACTTGTCTTTCCCTTGTTCCGATCCGGGCCCAGCCGTGTCATGCCTCCCTCTGTATTGACCGCACTGAATCCATAACCAGCTGGAGCGTTCCATTTGGCTGAGTGTGCAGGTGGTGACCGCGCGTGCATGCGTGCGTTCCAATGTGGAAGAAGGTTTTCGGGCCGATGGATGTGTAGGCGTGCATGTACAGGTTGGGATAGTGAGCGTCACTTACCCTAAGCCTTGTCACGTGATGCGCCGCGTAAGAGGGCCAGAGGACGACTACATAGCCTCTTACCAGCTGTGAGGTTATGGTGAAACAGCAACTACAGGACGGTCTGGAAAACGGACTAAGCGACTGGATTTAGTTTTGTAGGTACTTGTTTCAGGTAGCGTGTGCGAGTCGCGCTGGATTGAGACCATCGATCGATATACTGTTGCGAGATGCACCAACATCCAATGTGTACTGTTTGTCCGAACAATTCAGAACACGATACGGACCGTTGCACGCTGATTGTAGGGATTCGTGGAGCTTATCACAGTGAGCAAATACGTGCGAACAGTCAGTCAATTTGTTGGGATAATTGCTGGGTTTACTTCGAAATCGTTGTGGTTGATAAGTTAACTTGGACATGAAATACCTCAGGCGAATTACGTAGTTTGTCGGATCATGAGAGTGCATTGTTCGAATAGGTTGGTAGCTGATCAGGTAAACGCAAGCTGGTGCCATAGGTAAGTTGTGCTGGGGAGCATTGACTGTCAGCAGAGACGACGGCCACACATCACTACGAAGTATTATTGCAAAAATTATCCATTTTCAAAAAGTGAATAACGCCAATAACGATACATATACCACATCAACTGTACGAGAATAACAAAATGGTAAAACTTATTGAATTAGACTAGCTACGTGGATAGAATACTATCGATTATGAATGATGGACGAAAGCTTAGACCCCTAGACAAAAAAGAAACCAGTTATATGACAGAAGGAAGAGAGCTGAGAAGACATACTAACAGCTGAACCCTGATGGCTGCTCGAAGCCCTGAAGTGTATGGTTTTCTTAAGACCCACAACCAGGGTATACCACCTCGATAGAGATTAATCATGTCTAATTCAACTCGATACAACCCGGCAAGATGGTTGGTCAATATTTTGAAGCTAATCATTCGAAGGCTTGACAAATATCATATCAAAGACTGGCTGGGGCTTGTTGGTGAGCTGGACCGTATCAATACCAAGAATGAAAGTATGTGATCTACAGATGTTCAACCTCTCTCTACCAATGTATGTCTGAAAGAAACTGTTGACTTCGTTTGTGACCCGTTTATTGTAGAAAATATCCCTCTTCCCATGCTTACAGATGATCTGAAAACTTTGCTTCCAGTGTGTTATATCTGGGTCTACGGCCTACCATCGCGTAAACAGATAACAGAACGGCGGATAACGAAACGACGAGCAACCGTAATGAACAACGGACCACGAAATACACACGTCTAATTCGTATCTACCCGGCCAATCCAACAAACCGAAGTCAGCGTAAGAACACAAAGAAAAGACTGGCTTCCAGAAAGAGCCCTTCTTATGTCACCCAATCCGAAGACAACACGGCCACAAACGAAATCACATTTGAAGGGTTTGTGACCAATCAGAAAACATTGGTCAGAAGGTGGGTCAAACACACATCCTGATAGTACAGTGATGTCCCAATTAAAAGACGAACGTGTGGGCGGGGTGCCAGAAATTGACACAACGGTTGAGAACGTTCGTGAAGGGCGAAGTGGCACATGACCGTGCCGACTATAAACGTCACTTCAAACAGTGATGAGCTAGGTCTTCTCCAAGGCAAATAAAAGGGTATTTTCGGGGAACTGGATTCTTACCCGACACAACGTCAACCTCAGTGTTCAAAACGCGTCATACAGACAGATTGAAGGCATGGCGATAAGTCGTGTGTTAGGCCTACTCCCCGATGCTTTTATTCGTGATCATGGTAGACAGACAACTAACAGATATCACTTCACAATGATCACATTACACGCGCTATGTAGACGACAATTTGGCTCTTTCCAAAGATATAGGACTATCAGAACAAGTTGTTTTACAGCTTCATGGCGTCTACCTCAACCTCACGGTGACGTATGAAGTACAGGCTGATGAAGGTCTGTCTTATCTGTGTATGCTGTTCACACAAATCGCCGGCTGATCAATTAGGTGCGGCATTCATAAGAAGTCAACGTGGTCTTGTCAATGTACGTATTTCACTAGTTTCAACCCTATGAAGTACTAGTGGAGTGGAGTGAGAACATTGTTAACCAGGGTGCGTACGTTCTATAAATCAGACTGTACTGAACAAAAACGATATTGACGATACTGGAAAATAAAAGATATCCCAAAAACTTTATTCTGAGGTCAGAGCGACTGGAGACCCAAAAACAGTAAGAATGATGAGATCCCCAAAGAATTAGTTTATACTGAGGGAATATCGCAACGTTGCGCGCAACCCAACCAATTGTCTCTTCGTTGAAATGGACATACACTACCGCCAAACTGCAGGTCCTCAGTCAGACCCGTAGATAACCTGTGCTTACAATCAGAGAATATCAACCTGTTGGCACCAAATCGTACTGTGTATACCAATCGCTATGTAACTTCAGTGAAAACTACACAGGCAGAAACGATAGATCATTGATCTCAAGAACTAATTAACATGTAGCTAAGTGGGTTCACAAACAGGTCTCACAACCGGACACTGTAGTCACAAAAAATGATGAGCCCTCAGCTTCATCGATCAGACAACATCCCTTGTCAACTAACCATAACGTGGACTTGACCTCTACCTTCACTATCATTATGCGCCACCACAACCCACGGTTTCTAACATTTGCTGAAACTGTCGTGTTAAACCGGTTCAAACCTGTGTTGTGTGTACAAAAACAATTATTTGTGAACCTTAAGCTACTGTGTACATAAGTTGCAGTGGACGTCATTCAGATCAGGTGACTGGATGTTTTTTTCCTTCGTTCATATGGTTTAGGTGTTGCGGATGTTAATTTGAAAGTTTTCGGTGTAACTGTTTATTTGTTACTGACGAGCCAATACGGAATGCTAGAATCTATCGGTGTTCAGCTTCTACCAGTTGTTTTCAATTCACTTAAGGAATATTGCCGTTTTATTAAATTTTTAAATGGCTGTGTCGTGTTTTCCACGTCAGGCGCTGTGTCGAATACACATAGTCGCTTTTATCGTTCACATTATACCTTAACATATGGGGCAAAAGGTTATTAACGTTGGAACATGTTACATATTGTGTGCGTACACAAGTTCAACGAATTAACTAGGGAACATGTTCGGACAAATGCATTGGAGGTGTGGTGATCAATATATCATGATGTTTCGATTAGCTGAATAGCAAATTACCAGTTTCCGACAAGGTTACTCGGCTCCCTACAACCTACTCATAAGGGCGACTATTCTGAATAAAGAAAATAGTCCGTTACTCTAGAGAGAAGCGGAAACTGTGAAGGAGGTCACTATTGTCCTCATACAGTGTTAGCGTTGGTATGTGTCACAAACTACCTTACTGTTAATATATATATATATTGTTATATATATTGTTAATATATTTGTAATTAATCTTATAATCATCAACTGTTAATCTGTAAACGGTCCTTCCTTTCTAAAAACATGATTAAACCATATTCTATGTCTGTAACTTTTGACAGCAGTTTGCTGTTTGCTTTTAGTACACAGAATCTTCGGTTGTGTGGTAGCTACAATGCCTTTGTAAGTTAAATAGTCTCAGCTGTTGAGGTTCCCTATGATTGTAGTAGTCAACTTCAGCACTTACGGTGTAAAGAGCATGAATGTCCACATGATGAAAAGATATCAACTAAACAGACAAACAAAAACACTGGGAAATCTGACACGCATCGAAGCGTATGTATAACTATCTTTTGGACATTCATGCTCTTT
>LUCH01008316.1:0-10398 GCA_013368495.1 Paragonimus heterotremus | reverse complement strand
AAGACAGTGTCGTCCGCATACTCTAGATCGGTCAATCTAGCGCCAGAAAGAAGCTCAACTCCAAGCCCACTGGATTCCCGAAGCGAACTCTCCAGAATGCTGTCCATGACAACATTGAACAGGAATAGGGAAATCAGACACCCCTGACGAAGACCACTAGAAGTGAACGCCCGAGACAGTTGTCCATAAACTCTCACTCTGCTTACAGAGTGAGCATACAGTGACCTCAAGAGATTCATCTATTTCCCTGGTACTCTTTTGCTAAGAAGATAACTCCAAAGAACGTTACGAGCAACTGAATCGAAAGCAACCTTCAGGTTCAAAAAGACCACGACTGTCGGTTGTCTGTAAGAATGCCGCTGTTCCAAGATCCGTCGCAAGGTAAAAATGTGATCAACGCACCCTCGACCGGATCGAAATCCTGCCTGTTCTTCGCGTATCTGACTTTCTTCGGGCTTAGTAAGCCGACATAAAATGAGGCCAGTGAGTAACTTGGACGCAACAGAGACCAAACTGATGCCTCTGTGGTTGTCACATAGACTTCGGGCCTCCTTTTTGAAAACGGGAATCACTGTTGATAGGCACCAATCACGAGGTACCTCTTCAGTCTCTCAAATCGTTTGGAGGAGGTTTGTCAGTTTTGATATTAAGCTCTCTCCACCATCCTTGAAAAGAGAAGAGAGGAGGTCTGGTCCAGGAGCCTTATTATGCTTCAGTAACTTAAGCTCCAGGACCAAATGCAGCCAACTCCATATAGATTTAGAGAGATAACTTAGTTTATGAGACCGCGCAGATAATAACATAAACGAAATCAGGGACAGGAGATTATCGCGAAGGCGACTGTCCATAGCTCCAACTCGGGGACACATTGTCACCTGTATACGGCGCTGTGAACCAGATATCTTAAATGAATTGACCCCATTAAATTACTTGAGTGTGCATGATTGAGCGGGTTTCATCTAAAACGGAACACGGTGAAGGTGCAGTCTAGAAACAGCAAACAATCATTATTGTCAATGAGAGATCTTTGGTACCACGTAAACGACTGAAGAAACCTCCATTAGATAAATGATCAAGAATTCCGAACAGAAACGCACCAACTATAAAATGTTTCCAAATCGGTCATCACCAAGGCAAAACGGAATGAATCAGATGCAACGGTACGTGAAACGTCATCTACAACTCGTCAAAACAGAGGAAAGATGACAGACCATGAGAGGTTAGCAGTTCGGTCCCAACAGTCACTTACATAAAACCAGCTAATTTAATATGAAATGGACATAGCAACAACCGACGAACAAACCAACCAAACTGATGCGACGTGCTTGCATGCCAACAGTGTCAGTTACTGAAAGGCGACAATCGGGGAGCCCAACAGCCCTTACAGCCAATCCTAGTCTCCGAAATCAGTGAACTCTGGTCGATGGGTCTTATGGGCCCATTTCCACTGAGCGCCCGCGGTAACCAGTACGTTCTGGTCGTGAGAGAACGCGTTAACCGTTGGATCGAAGCAACTGGCATTCTGGATCAAAAAGCATCTACGGTTGGAGACGTGGTGATGAAGCAAATCGTAGCAAACCACGGTGTACGAAAGGGACCATGCTTTGAAAGCGAAGAGTTACGAACAAGTATGCAACAACTGAGAACGATACCATATCCTCCGTGAACGAATGGCCTAACTGAACGGTCAAAGAATGAATATCAGCCAAAGGAGGCGACTGAGAGTCTGCATTGCCACTGGTGTTATTGCCCCACCGGGCCTCTGTGCAGACGACCACGAAGAAATATCCATTTCAATTGATGTACAGTAGAATCCCTTGACTACCGGTGGATCAGCATATTTGAATATGGCCAGAGTGCATTGATTCCACTAAAGAATTGGTTGCCGAAAAATGAAGAGCCAAATGAAATCTGAAAGCATCGCAGGCACGCACAAAGGAGCAATCCACAAGGCAACGGCTCGGCAAAACCAGAATGTTCAACCTAGGAGAACGGATGAAGTATCGAGATCATCGGAACACGGGCGCCAGCGGCCCAGGATCAAGAAAACTTCTGCCTAAACGGAAAGGTCCGTATTTGGTAGTCTCCAGACGAGGCCCAGTATACACGATCAAGAGGGACGAGGAGACGAAACGAGTGCATGCCAGTGAGTTAGCGACGTGGCATGAGATGCCGGCGCGACGAACCAGAAGATCAATAACCCGGGAGGAAACACCGCGTCGATCGGTGAGGATTCGTCAACAGATGCAGAGGAACCAAGGAACCTCAGAAGGGAGAGAAGTGTTGTATGACAGGCAGTTTCGTTGTGAGCAGTATACTATTCACAAGCAATATATTACTCACAGGCGACATTTAGAAACAAAAGGGCAAGCTCCCAATGCCAGAAAGACGATGGGCCAGAAGAAACTATCGGAATAGTGTGTACGTGCTGTGTGACAACTTCCACCAAGGCGAATGACAACGTACTGTCTCCCAACGTATGTGAATACACATCTGTCGTGCAAATGAGTGTACGCGTTTGTGGTTTCATTTTTAGCATGACCTATACGAATTCGCAAGTCAAGCGTCTTTTGCAGTCACAAAACATCTAGTATACCTGCACGGCAGGTTACAATATCACAGCCCGCTCCAGTTCGCCTGAAGTGTGCACGAGTGTCAGCATCTACCGTTAACCGCCACCCACATTCAAGAAAACCAGGCATTTGATAGAACCATCAGTGATAAGTGTTAGGAGACGCATCTCCAAACGAAGCAGCAAAGGCGAATCACGTCATGTCGATTGATCGATCCGGCTTCGAGTGATTTGATATGTTCTAACTCACCCAGTTAATCAGATTGCAGCTGCACGATCGAACGTCTGTACGTTATCTGAACTGTTTTCACGCGTGCACTTTCTGATGCCCCTCTGTTCTAACGCTTTCACAGCCATATATGGTACTCATTTGGCCCCATAAATTTAGAGTCTCTGTAGCTTAATTCGAACTCACCCCGTCTTTCCAATAAACGCTGTTGCCGCACCTATTTTTCTCGGTTCTGGGTCAGCGATAGAGCGTGTTACATCAATAAGACTAAAACAACAATTTAAAAAAACGTGGTGATATTATCGACTATTGAGTAGCTCAGGCTCTCTTGCTGAAAAAATAGGCCTATCCACCGAAGATGTCTTTTAGCACGTGAGGAGGCTGATAGGACGTGGGACACCAACGTCATTCGGGACTATGGACAGCTTATACCAGTCAACTCATGACCTTCTGTAGTCATGTAACATTAACCCGATAGGGCTGTTATGTTCAAAGTGGTCGACATGATGAACGGCTCGCATTCTATTCCACATAGTGGAACTATCGTCTCCATGAAACACAACCAGTACGCATATACCATAAATAACTGGTTATTTTCTATATTCTCACTGTCTTAAGGAGTTATACACTAACGAAGGAATTGTATTGTACTGCAATTTGTAGCCATGGCAAACTGTATTCGTATAAATCGACCGTAAGTATAAAATCCCAGTGTCTCCGACTTTTGGCCTTGGCGAAATCAACTGCTAGATCTCCGTCAAATATTATTATACCGGTAAACCATGTAGAGAGTCAACATGTAAGAATTAACTAAGACTTGGTGATGGTGGTACAAAAATGTGTTTATCAATTTATCTTGTCTACCCAGATCGATTATCGATTTGCTAAATCGATCAATGGTTGCTTACACAAGAATGATTCCACGTCGTGCTAAGCGTAAGTGTTACTACCTGCCCCCTTTGAATGACATATTGCGGATACACGCTCATACTATGATCGCGTACACTTCACTGATCGAGTTTACACAGCAGATGTACGATAATGCAAACGTGAAACAGAGTAGGAGAGGCAGAGAATGTCGTGGGTAAGAACCGAGACAAAAGAACGATAAGTAATGAGGTCATCGCTCGATCAGCAGACGTAAACCAAGCAGCTGATCCAGCTACAACATAGGAGATGGTTCATAAAGAACTGATTAAACAACCAGAGACAATCTAACATCATTGAGTGGTCACCGATAGAACAGACGTTACCAGGAAGAGTAAAATAAAGAATCTAGTTAATTCAAACACCAAACAGTCGCCAGTGGCAAAGAAGTCACATGGCACATTTAATCATAGCGGCTGCGTTACTGATTATGCACAGGGTTAATAAGTGTTAGCCAATAGCTATAGGAAATGTAGCAAACATGGGATTTCGACAAGACAGCATTAGGCTGTTACAGTTATAAAACAGTAAAATAAAAATATAAACGGCCACATACAAAACTTGGCATTGGTCAGAACTCGTACTATCTCGCTTTTGTGTTCGTAAAGCTAATTGGGTGTTAAATGTCCACAAATGGTCAAGGCGGTCGGAGCGATTGAACGAACATTTTTTGCTCACACAAGGTAGGGTTAATTAATCGAGTAACGAGGACCTTGGCAGGGGTCAACGTTCGCTGGTGAACGAATTTTGATTGGTTCGGTGGATTTTAAAGAATAACGGTGAACGGTCGACCTATGCATGTCGGGTAATGGGCGCTTAGTGACCGTCTTCCTTGGACTGTAGGAGAAAATCATTAGGGGGTTGATAACTTTTCACAGCGAGACTGTTTTCTGTTCTAATGCAAATTCTGTCAACCTGTTTGCTAACTTAAATGCCTCTGCCGAAAACTAGTATACTTCGATTGTATTTTAGCGAAGCGATAACACACATGGCAGCTCAATTCGCTGTACATGTACAAGTTAGCAAGTTGGGGAAGTGTAGTCGGAAATGAAAGAGTAGCCTTTCAATATCACATGGGGACTTCGTCATTTCTGAAGTGGTCGCTGTAAGGGATTGTCTTCAATAGGAGAGGAAACTGTAGTTTGCTATAGTGAACTGTGTATGATCTGTAATTTCAACTTCGTTCGCTGAAGAAACGAGCTGTAAAAACTTGAAGACAGTTGTAATGAACTGTTCAAACCTGGAGAACAGCAGTCCATGATTCCGAATACACGATTCAAAAGTCAGTGTTCCAAACCGTACATTGGTCTCTTCTCTAGTGACTTTTCTATATTTAAAAAACCACTCTAAAGGCGACGGCCTCGTAAGAAACGAACTAAGACTCACAAAGACACAGAACATTCAAAAATCACCCCCACAGTCCATGCAACGACCATCATTTTCAATGGAGACCTTCCATGTGGATAGTAGTTAGTTTGAAGGAAGATGGAAGCTGTTCAGTAAGATAAAGAAAAGAGTTAGTTGCTGGGTTCAACTCAACGTGCGTAATCCGGGTCAGAAATTACTTTGCTTGCAATTGTCTAGGCTTGGATAACAGCACAGCAACTAGCCTACATCGGACCTAATATGTTGTATGGCAGCAAACACACTGTGATATGAAGACTGGAAATAATTTTTTTTATATAGTCCGAACGTAAAATAAATATTCAACTGTGGAAGTCACTAGCAAAGTAAGTAATATGTAAGCAATATGTAGATAAAATATTCTCGATCGCCTTGATCAATAAGAGGCGAAATGGAAATGCAAAAATGACGTACGGGGATGCATCTTTTGGGAAAGGAATATTCGCGGAACAAGCAGCCAGTGCAACACTATCTCCTCTGGCAACCACCAAGTCCATTGGCGATATCAGGAAGAACATGGCGTACAGCAGACAACCAAGCGACTGAAACAAACAGTTTATGTAGTGGAGGTTTCGTGCACTACCCAAATATCGGCTTTTTCCGTAATACATTGATGTACTTGAGGTTGGAAAAACTCCGGCGCTCGGTAGGTCATAGAACAATTTTCCGCCGCAAAATCCTGAAACCCAAATTATCGTCTGAACAACTAATAATCTCACCTTCCATCGTTCACTTTCGCGATAGCTAGATATTTCAATCCTGGCCGGTGTAGTTGACCCAAAATCTATCAACATAGGGCACCAATTGTCCGACAGCAACACGTTTCCTGGTTTTATATCTCTACACGAGCCAATGTTTGACACAAGTTATCGAGTATATTCACCTGTGACAGAGTGGGACGTCTAATGACAGGAGGATCAGTAGTGCATCACACAAGCCAATCATGATGGTAACCGCCACATAAATCGGAAGACCACCACTACCAACTTGTTTCCTACGCTCCAATTCATGCTGAAGGGTACCTCGCTGAAGTAAAAAAAACCTATAAGAAAAGTCGTAACAAACTTTACAGTATTGTAACACCATAAGCACCTCAGATATGGCACCCTGAGTGTGAGTTCGCAAAGATTTCACGTCAAACCCAATACAGGGCAGTATGTTCGGATGAGGAGGTAACGAGCAATGTAGTCGGGCCTCATTCAGCGCCTTCAGTTCATCAGACTTGGAATGACATGGTATGCGTTTCAAAACAAATAATTCCCGAGTGCTTCTAGAGGAAACGAGTTCGATTGAACTGAAACCACTGGTAATAAAAGCCAGTGTTCAAGCACGTTCAAACAGAAAATATATACGTACGTACCCTTTGTCAAGCACATCACGTACATAAAAGTGTTGCACAACACCAGACGTATCTGACACCTGAATTTGCCTACCACAGGCGCCGAAACAATTGAAACTGTTGAACATGGTGCACAGAAAAGCCGTAAAAAACGGCTGACGGAAGGTTACCTACTTTTCATCAAGTAACTCTATAATGAAAAAAAAACATTTAGAAAATGAGTGGGACGCCGAAAATAATTACAGAGCACGTAAATGTTATGAAAAGATAACCAGTGTTCCAGACAACAACGAGGACTACCTGACGACCAGCTGATCGCCGGATTATTACTCAGTACAGTCAACAAGCGTACAGCACAACTCACGGGCACGGCGTCACCCTCCATATATTTTTTGCAGTGCAGTGTGTATTGAAGTCAGAAATCTATGTTGATTAACGGCATCAACGAATAAGCTCTCTGCCGTCTCCAGCGCGAGTTTGCCGAGTAAACTTTTTTCCTAGCTGATTTTCAGACCACACATTTGAACTAGGTGTTACTGATGTGGCTCAAAATTCAGCTTCATCCAACAGTATAAACGACCGGGAAAAGCCACAGTTTGTCACTGACCCGACATATATTACAAATAACCAAACTCCCAGATAATTAACATCTCATCTATATAAGGCATCCTATAATTATAAAACCATTCAACTGGACGTACCCTCAAGAACCCTAAACAACTGACTTAGATCAGCTCACTTACAGGGTGTACACGTCGACCGAAAGCTTCCGGTTTAACGTTTAAAAAGTTTGTTGTCATGTGATACACCGGTTACAAGCGAGCTGTCCGGTGACCCGACACACATTCTCAGCAATATCACGGGCTACCGCTGGTCCTAATAACACACGAATATATATATATATATGCTCCCAATTTGATGTACTTTCCTTAATAGTCCAGTGCGAGGCTCCTTTAAAAGTAGAACGGAATTGCCGCAAACGTATCTCAAAATTCGCCAGAATACACGACACTAGCGAGGCGTCAAGAGTGTTCAACACATCCACATGCCAAGCGTACCTACACTCAAACAAACTACAAACACATAAATGCATTTTCATACAGACACGGACAACTAACCAACACCATAATGAAGGAGAGCGACTAAAAGAACTATACACGGGCGTACATCCTCCCCGTGAAAGTATTTCTTCCCTATTTCATGTGTTCAGTGAATCAAGGGGTTGATAATGGAAGTAAGAAGCAGGAGCCCGTGGTAATAGCGTATCTCGATGCATAGAATTATAAATCTCTCAGCGATTGGTTGAAATGGGGAAAAAGGTGCAGTATCCTGACTAAGGTAATGAAAGTGGACCAAGGCGAGCCTTGAGAATTGAGACGGAGTTGTCGGAAACAAGATGGATCTGAGGATTATTCCAAGTCTTGCAAACATACAGGAAGAGAAGGCCATACCTGCATTCAAGTCTATGTTGGATCTTCAGTTTAAGAGGATGAACCGTCGGTATGATGTTATTTCATCCGTTGAATATCGATTAGCATAGATGATAAGAAGACTTAATTATACAGAAGATTGACATCAAGTCACCTATAAGCCAACGAAACTCAATGATGTCATTTTTTCTTCGCAAGAGCCAGTTCCCAGGCTCCGGATTGTCTTTGTGACACAGCGTCGCACAGTTTCTAAAAGTAACTTGCCCTTTTGCAAACAGGGTGGCCGGACCACAGCTCCATTCCTCAGGTGCGGTCGAACGGAGAAAGAAGCTGAAAACAAGGAGGATTAAACTGGTCGAAGAAACGTTTGGGTAACACAGGGGTATTGCTAGCCTTTATTGCACTTCCTTCAACGTTCAGGGAACTTGACAGGGCGTGTGAAACGAAAATCTTTGAGTTTTCGACAAGGACTGTCTGGTGCAAGCACCTGTCAAGGTAATACGTGATATTCAAAGAGTTGTGAATAGACATAGCTTTGCACTTACCAACAATAAAATCGAGCCAGTTCACCTGAGCTTAGTTAAATGAAATGTACAAATCATTCTGTAAGATAGGCGAACCGCTACCAGTGTTAGAGGTACGCCAAATCTAAACACGGCCAACAAACAATAATAACGGAGAGGCATATAAAACACGATGATCATTAATAATTATCGAGAACATAATCAGGCCCAACAGTAAACTTGGTGATATCCTACTGAAGTTAAACCTGCAGGTAGAGAATGCAGTTTACGCGCACCCTATACAGACGATTAGCAAGATATGACTCCAGCCAATGAAGGAGGTTGCCTTGTGCTCCATACTGGAAGAGCTTACCGATTAAAGCAGCATGATATACGCCGTCAAGTGCTCTGGCAAAGTCGAGGTATACATCAATGCAACTGTCTTGTTCAGCTGCATTGGTCCACTGATCAGTAGCTCTCAGAAAATTTGTGGTGCATGAATGACCCTTGGGAAAACCGTGCTGTACACTAGAAAATTCACGAGGGAGGTGTCTACAGAGTCGAATATGCGCGTCTCTGGAATTTTCGAGATGCTCGGCAGCAACACGATTGATCGGTAGTCATTGGGAAAATTAAGCAACCCACTCCCGAAAGGCGGTGTGATACTTACGATTTTCCAGCTGCCGGATATTGTTTTCTGTGTGATGGATTGCGTAAACAGTAAGTGAGTCAGCAAGTTGTTCAGCCGATTCCTTCAAGGCCTCAGGGGGTACACGGTCGGGACCATGAGAACTGTGTTGCTGCCACCAATGCCAGTGTCAAGACAAACCTGCAGATCCCAAGAAGACTGCGCAGAAATGCTGCTATAGAACTCCGTGAGGCCTCCGCACCGAGATAGTAGAGCATGACGGGCCTAAAAGTTGAGACACTCCAGTTTTCGACTTATGACTTGACGATATAAATCGGAAAAAAGCTATTCGGATGGGCAACAAGGCGCTCGGTAAGACGCTGCTGATAGTGAAAACGGTTATCGTGAGTTACGGTGGTATGCCGATTTGTTATGGCAACGTATATTTTCTAGCTACCCCCAAATAACGGACGGTACGTGAAGCATTTTGATTCTTCAGACTTGAAGGCTTATTCCGTTTGATGGTTTTCAATAGAACAGGTTCACTAACGGCTGCGGAAAGGACTCTCAGAGATTACTGGCAGAATGAACAGGAGCAACAAACTCAAAAGGTCGCGTCGCCAAATGACCATGTATTTTTTCCACATACATTCCGAGAAAGCTTCTGCGATCACCAGTCGCTAAACAGATAAGGTTCTTGTTGGAAGCGAAATAAAATAAAACGACTGTGTGGTCACTAAGTCCGAGTGGTGCTGTGATGTTGAGGTTATCAACCATCAATCCTTCGGTTGTGAATATACATTACAGTCGCGACTGGCTATGGCCAGTGCACCACCGAAGGAAATCGCAGATGTAAGTATTGGGATGTTCGCCGAGCTTGGCATTTACGCTGTAAACTAAATGATAAGCTCGGTGAACATCTTAATACCTTAATCCTTAACCTGACCTACGAACAACACCACCACGATTCCCAACTATCAGGAACCAGCTCTGTGCTCCCTGAAGTCCAATGCTCTGATTATATCAAAAAATAGCGCAGGCGCAGACTTCTAGGAATCTGCGTAGAAGAAATTGAAGAAAATAATTTCTGGCAGGTTAACATCACTTGTTGGGAGAATATGGGAAAAGCCTGATATGGTTATAACTTTTACCTAAGATAACAAGAGTTCATCTTTGTGTTAACAGAAGATAGAGAACGGTAGACCATCCCACCAACAATAAGAACTATTTAGGCTAATCGTACATTAAACCGTTTCAACAATCGCAGCAAGTAACAAACTGTTTTAAAGGAAGGTTTGAAGCGAAATATGGACATAAAGGGTCGAACTACTTCCCCATTAGCAGTCCAATCAGCGTAGAGGAGGAA
>LUCH01008315.1:0-16938 GCA_013368495.1 Paragonimus heterotremus | reverse complement strand
GCTTGGTGAAAACTGTAGCGATAGTCCGAAGTCTAAAACACGCTGGCGACGTTCATGAGACAAACGAAGTTTAACAATAGATCGCGTAACTAACGGCCACGACAAATATTATGCCTACACAACCCTAGCGATCGGATAGAAAACTCAGCTGCAACTCAGAACCAACAACGGACCCGTCAATCTGTTCTTGAATAAGTTTGTACTGAGCGTAATTGTATTAGTGTCGGGTGACATCGTTTATCTAAAGTTACCGACGTGAACTGATTACCGTCTCAAGTTAACGATTTGAAACAATTGTTATTGTTTAGTTGTTCCCAGATTGTGTTGTGTTTTTTTCTGACAGTGGATCTTGGTTTAGGAATCCTGACTAAATAACCTTCGTAGTCACCGTTCCTGTCGGCATCGTTGTTGATATCGAATGTCCTGTTTGCTCGACAGGTTTTATAATAAGTTTCCAATAAACATAGGTGTGTGAGTTCTGAAAAATTGCTTTGTTCCCATGTCCATGTTACCTTAACTAGTAGATCGTACTGCGTTGCCTTATTTGTAAAGAATGCGTAAACGGATAGGTAGACTCTTGACCAAGCTTTGATGACATCATACGCTACTAGTTGTGTTCAACACACCCTAAAAAGGAAAGCTAAATTGTTCTTTCTTGGGGCGGAGGGCATTTTGTGTCATGATGTTCAATCAACGTAAGTGCAACAGTGAATCAGAACCATCAAACTAGTCACGCACACAGAAGTTATACAGGGATCTCGTCACAACTGTTAATGACCTATTTGCTCATCATGGATGATCTCTGCCTTGCGGTTTTTGTGCCCAGTAATTACTCACATATGTCTAAAGGATCACATCTCGGGGTAAACGACAATGCTGGTCGCAAGGGAATTCGCTCAAAACTTGTAACAAACACAGCGTTACACCATTCATTGTTACCTGTCCTGCAACGGTATTCTTACACGTCTACTGAGATACTGTCAGGATGCAGGGGAATAGTAAAGAGCCGGATACGGAGTCCTCGGACTCAGGGACTCTCGATTAGTAGAAAACGAAGTCACAGATGACACTAAGAAGACGACCGTTATACTTCAAAAAAGGTTGTTCATTTGGATACAGTTTCAGGAAGATTAAAATACGTCATCAAACTCGGCTTAGAAGTCTCTACTTCATATTGAAAGAGTCCTTCGTTCACGTTGTAAATGCGTCACATGACTCAACAGTTCCAAGTTTTAGATTCCAAAACGCTGCCACATTTACCTTAGGTCATATTGCTGGTGCATCGCATATGGGAAACAAAACATCTCCTACTAGGTTTTAGGCCAGACTTCATAGTCTTGTGGAGATCAGAGTTTAGCTTACAAACGTGACTTGTGAAGGTGACTAGTAAGCGGATTTCTGTGCATCTGTGATCCACTCTGGGGAGTGAAGGGTAGACAAGCCGGGTCTGATCTGATAACTCTACTGTACTGGTGTATTCTGGAGAGACTGCGTCAAGTTCAAGTCCACCAAAGTGTCACCCTTATGAAGGTAACCGGTACGAATGATCCTTATACTTACTAAAAGTGTTTCTTTCACAAGTACGTTTCTTGCAGGATGCTCAGCAATTTTTCAAACGATTTTATTATCATAGACTAATACATTTGTTCGGTGTGTACATGCATTCGTACAGCACTGGCAACGAATCTATAATCAACTAGTAAGTTACAGGCACTGTTGTCTCTGTGTGCTTCCTGGTACCATTTTTCTTGTTTTTACTTAACGATCCATAATGGTAAGTAGTTATTTGACACCCTTTCATTCTCAACAAATTAATGAAGCACTTCTTGGAAGCGACCACAACACGACACCAACTACCGACGTCATAGGTATTTCCTTCTCTATAGGTTTCTTACAAATCAGTTAAAGTATACTGGATTCATTTAATTTCATACTCTTCACAAGATACCCCTGATAAGCAACACTGAACAGCACATTATAACACGTTGTATGCGTGTATATGAGCAAACGTACATCCTCGGGGTTCGGCTAATTACTGCAGAATGGTCAGTATTCCACATTGAATGAGCCACATTCTTCTGACTTGAAATATGTATGAGTGAGCCACGTCTTACTGAAAGGTTTCTTTCTATTTCACGTACGACTAGACAAGCTTGTCCTGGGTCAACCTGAGTACCGCTACTTTCCTTGCTATCCACTTTATTCAGTCTATTTACGTGTCGTTTGTTATCCATCACAAGCCATTATCCATAATCTGTGCCCGGTAAGTGTGCATGTACGTAACCTGGCCTCGAACATGGGAGTTTGTCTTTTAGTTGTAATCTGACGACAATCGACGTTGACTAACAACTCAGGTGCAAGGTTGGTTGTTTCACCTGAATGCCTAGACTTTCTTGTAATACTTACATCCATTGGATCTTTCTTGAAGGGCAAGTTAGTGAATACATTATTTCTATCAACAGGGAGAACATACATTTCAACTCGAGGATTCGCACTGCCGAATACTTGCACTCAGTGGTAATGAAGTAAATTCTGGGTAACGTGACATTTTGTGTGAAACCGATGGCTGTTAGAATTAGAATTCATTTTCTGACTCACTGCATTAACAATGCCCGATATCCAAAACACAGGAGAATTCTGAGGTGTAGCATCCATTAGAGTGTCATAAAATTCAGTCCTCGTGCCGCCAGCAAACAAAACACCGTTATGGGAAATATCTGACAGACGGAGTGGAAATTAACGCATTATGATAATTTGTCTATAAACAATCGTGTGGACGTCGACGCACTAATGTACTATTGTGACCAACCGACTCTAATTCAGTTTTACCCATTGGTTGGGTCCAATGAAGCTATGTACCAAATTCCTGAATAATTCTGAACAGTATGCTCATATAGTCTCCTCTCTGAATTAGAAAATCACTTTGCTTGAGGAGTATTCACTAGGACCTAAATTTTGTTATTCATGCCGTAAGAGCAATTAATTTGATGTAGGGGTTCGAGTGACCAGTTAGCTGCAGTAGCTTCGTCATCAGACTTGAAGGAATAAAAATAAAATCAGTGTGTGTCAATTCATGATTCTTTTCTTCCAAAGATAATTAGCAGATAAAATAGTATCATGACATACCTAAGTGTTCACAGAAAAACAAAACGTGTTATGCTTTCTAGATCGGACAGAGAGGTAAGAATCGCTGTGATTGGCAAAACCGATTACTGATAAGTATTGGAGGATTTTCGTACATACGAGTTGAATATCACTCACAAGTGATTACAGCTTTTCCGTTTTCATTGATTTTTCAGCCAGCCCTCGTCCTCGGGATACGCTTCAGCTCATCGATGTGAGTTGAGAAACTTACACATAAATAAACAAATAAGATTATTGTTTAACGCTTCCTCGTCATCTATCGACGTGTCTCTACATAGAATAACAGATCACTTGTGCGCTCATAACAAACTTAACAGGAACATTTTGAGACCTAAGAGAATGAGTTACAATACCTGTTACCGTTTTACAGAACAAATTTCCAGCATGTGTTCAGCATGTAGATCTACCGGCGGGGTCTAACAGTGGATTCTACCGCGGATCCTCTTCTAATCGACAAGGTTATGAGAACATTGGAAATAGATATTGAACATCATCCACGATCGATCGCAGATTTCACATTCCCACGGATTTTCCAGTCGGCCCTTTTCAAAAAGAAGCATTAGACTCGAGTTTCGCTCTCATTAGAACTCGTAAGTAGTGCATATCTGTCATTGCCTGGACTAGAACTCCGGCCACTGCGCCACTGACCTCACATTAGGCACGATCGGATTCTCATATGTGAACGCTCACCCACTTTCGCTTGTGTGTAATGATCAAGTTACCCGATCAATTGGGGGTGTTGTTCACTCTACATTTAAATCCAAATCCCCTATTACTCATCCGTAATACTGGAAATAGTAAATTAAGGGAGGTCGTTGAAGCATTCACATTCTATAGACACTGCCCAGATTATAAATTTGATCTCGTTAGCGATAATTCCGATACTGACATTTATCCGTCAGTATTCAACTCAGAATCTCACAACAGCAAAGTACCAAAGAAGTCACCAAACGGCTGTTTACACTTTTTGAATGATGACATGATAAAAAATGAGAGCATGGTCCGATCCAACAAACTGCGAACCGTTTACCAGATAACAGCATACATACTGATTAAACCACCATCACCCAGCTTTTGTAAATGTGCATGCAATTACTGAGTGGATCACAGTCGAATCTCCATAAGTACGCCGTTACACTTAATATCCTTTGATGAAATTCCGATTCATCAGTCCGCCTTCTACTTCCCCGTCGACCGCTAACTGATGATCTCTATCGATCAATCTTCCGTGCTCGACTGGCCTACGCTGATTAGAATGAAACTCAACAAACAGCAAGGTAGGCGATCGATAATTGCAATGGCAACTTGCTTAATGTGGTCATAGTGAGTGGATATCCAACAACTGCATGGGTAGACTGGCCACAAGTTGCGAGTAGAGGTCGTGATATTTTCGAAAAGGGCACTTTGCTATCTACCATTTTCAGCATTTCGGGTCAAACAATGCACTGTAGTAAGCAGGACCGACAGCACGCTCAGCCTGTGGGATGTAACATGGAATGACTAAGTAGGCTTAGCATTGCAATAAACAAAATTTGTTTTTCAATCATCTTGCGGAAAATTGTTTGTCGGTGAGCATCTACTTACACTGTTTCAACCACTGTGAACAATTGTGAGTAATGTTCAACTTGAAATTAACCAAATCCCCGACTACTCATCAGTAATCTAAAATTGAGTACATCTGAATATCGATTGTAATTTTGCAAACCTTTTGTTACAGAGTTTCGCATGCGCATGAATATTCATGTGGACGAGTAGAGATACCAAGAAGTATCCAGGGCACTCATACATAGGACTCACACCGCGCGCTCGCTTTTCGTTCCGCTGTATTTTTGCATGGTCATTCTGTCGGTCGCTCGCGCGTGAATTCCATGCATCGACGATATATTCCTTATTTAAACAATGTCATATACTCAACCGGTCATCTGGAGCTGCTTGACGGTACGATAAAGACATCTCCTATGCCCATTACACAGGACAGTGTATTGGAGAAATAATGGATTATAACCAATGTAGAATGCTTAAAATAGTGAATTATTTCAAGGAATACACTGATCTCATCCGTGTTACATAAATACATTCACACCGCCCTTCATCAATGAGTAGTGAATCTTGGTGACTTAAATTGAACTTCACTGTTCATCTAATTGTAGACAAATTAACGGACAGGATTACTGGTGGTGAATCGTGTCTACTGTAAAATAGAAATCACAATTTGAGAAGACCATATATATATATATATATATAAATGCAGAATACAAAGCGATAAAAAAGCGTTAGTCTGTATTATTGTGTACGTAGTCGACAACATTGGTACACAAACATTCTTACCGTGGCTGCGAGTTACGAACAGTAGCAAAGACCACGCACATTACTTTCACAAACGTGATTGATTCTGTTGGCATTGTCATAAAACTTCGGTATTTAAATTTCTGTTGCGCACACGAACGGATATCCGCTTCCTTCAGTGATAGAGTCCCGACAACGACCGTTCTGTTTAAAATATCGCTAACATGCCCCAAGTTACGGGAAATTATTATATATGCATTTTGTCGAGTTCTCAGCGTTCACTCGAAACCCGGAATCGTATTTATCCAGTTTAGGTGGCGTGTAGATTAGCAACTTACATCGATTTTGTGGCATTCAATGGCAGTGAAAGACGATGTCTACGAATATTCCCGCACATGAACATAAACGTAGCGAACCCTTCTTTTACTGATGGGAACGTGTGTTGTCCAGTAGGTTAGGTCATTCAGCTCCTCTGTCAAACCGAATTGATTTTTTCATTTGACATAATTAACTCCAACAGGGCCTAGAAATATACGTGTACCATTTGACTATAATCATTTTCTATCACTCTACACTCTTTTAAAGCGGTTCGTGACTGCTGATCTGTTAGTGTATACGTTACTTTTTCCTAGCGCTATGATTCACAAAATGGGATTACCGAAAAAAGTGGAATATAACCAGACAATAGAATACCTGCGTAGAAATTTGTCTGCAGGTCACCACTATCATAACAGCTTGCGGTTTAATCCTCCAGTTGGCCATAGGGTTCCAAGTAACTTTTGCAATATAATCACTTCAAACCTTTACATTCGTAAGCGAAATACTAAAATCACGTTTGGCCGCCAGCTATACTGTTTACCTCTTCTAGCCTTTCGGGACGCCATTCTGATCGCGATTTTTATTCACGAAGGCTCACCTTTTTTATACATCCAGTAGGGTTACGTGAATACCATTCCGGTACAATGAAAACGCTTCATCAGAAGGTTGAACGACATTCTGTGAGACACGTTTCGTGCCCACAGTTAGTCGTCCGAACCTGTCAGTACATGTCAACGGTATGCGGCTAAAATTTAGCCAGCAAGATATTGGTTACCTCTGAACTTAAAACTGTTTGGATGGTGATTGCACTGCAGCAATTATATCGATTTTCGCAAGTTACTCAGTATGTAAAAGAGGCCATTCTGGGAAAAGAAAAAAACGGGACACTACCCCATGCTCAACGTTAAAAATACTTTAAAAACCTACTAGGTTGTCGTAGAGGTGAGGTGGCAGAAGAGACGTCTATAGTCAGACTCTGTCGCATGACTCAGTCAGACAGGTGGTACACGAGGCAAGGTAACAGGTGATCGGTGCGTTGTGCAAAACCGGTGGATCACACAAACACGGAGTTGATGTCGACACACTGACACAACTGGGTCCGACCTCACTCTCCTCGTAAGCCCCATCGAAACCAATTACATACTAAAGTGACAACGGCGTATAACGTGTCTTATTGTGTTGGTTTTAGTAAAGTTTCTTGAGTTTGTCGACTGTCGCTGTTACATTTTATAAACTTGAAACCGTAACCTTTTGGTGCTCACACATCACTGTCAAACGTCGCATAACAATGTGAGACCCTTACTTTCCAATTCGCACATTCCCACGCCGTTCTTGTGCTCGCATTTACGAACTGAGATTCCAGTCCACAACGCAATCAGATTTCCATATATACGTCTTTCGACTGACGTTGTCTGCCGTGATTTTTACCCGTCGTTTCTTACCCGCTAGCCTGATTTCATTGAGTGAAGATCGGTCCCTTCTATCGTGTTTTCTGTTATTTATCCACTGTGGATTTTGACTATAAGTTAATGCCGCGTTTAACTATTTCACTGTTGAAATAATTGCCTGCCCGACCTGATCACCCATTAAATGTGACTGCCTATAGCCCATTAATAGCGAATTGGCTGAATCACATATCTTTCTTCAGAAGATAATGCGATTACCAAATACAATACATCAATTTCATCCAGCTTAATATTATTTTCATAAATTATTCACATGAAATGTTGCTGGTGAATGATGAGTGGTTTTGATTTTCACATAGACTAAACATCACCCACAACTGATTGGAAAGTGTATTGGAATGTGACAGCTGCGACCAGTTGTGGGTGATGTTCAATCTGTATACTGTTGAGGAGTTCAAAAGCCATTCGCCTCAGTCCACACTTAGGTAAGTTGTGCTTACGGTTGATTCGGCGAAGTTGTTTGGTTTATTGTCATCTAGTTCAACCATGGAGCGTTCACTAGTGTCGTTTGCGCAATTATTGTGAAGTCTGGATTATTGCGTCAAGCTGAATATGCAATTACTTCTTGTTGCACTGGAATTTGAGTTTGTCGGTCAAGTCGATCAGTATACAGGTTCGAGAGCAGCCACCCCAGTAACTTGGATCTAGACAGTCTATCCGTTTCAATACTTGGCGGTTGTCCGTTGATCGGAAGGAGAATAAATGAAAACAGGGTGTAACATCTGTTGGAAACTGTAGCAAGTATCAAAAAAGGGGTGAGGTTACGAAGCCAACAGGGTTTTAACTACATGAGAATCTGGTGGTGACTTAAAACTATCCCTAAGGGGACAACTAACGACCTCAGAAGGAAGGGCGTTCCAGTGATTAATAATTATGTAAGAAAAGAATGGCTATTTGAGGAAAGTGTGAGGACGGAGCTTACAAAGCTTATTGTTATGATTCCGTCGGCCGCTGTCAGCCGGTAAGACAAAGAACTGTTTGACGAGTCCCATATTGATGAAAAAGTATGTACAAATCAAGTCACCAATGGTCCGTCGCAGTACGGATGGGCACAGATCAAAGATTTCTAATCGCCTTTAACAAGTCACATGACGCAGGCCAGTGATCAACTTAGTAACTGTAAGTTAGACACACTTAGAAATGCCTAGGTCCTTCTTCAAACCGATATAAACGACTGATTAATACACTGAAGCAGCGGTCTTTTTATAAATCCTATGAAGCATTTAAAAGGTTTTCTTCTGTCACCAGCAAAGTCAGTTTTATCTTCCCTAGGGTAACGAACCACCTTTTGAAAACAACCAGTGATAATGAGTGGAAGATTACTTAGATGAAATTTAGATATCTAGAACTCCCTTCCGATCGATTTTCTTGATGTCGACCGCACCGAATGTACTATGAATCCTGAAAATGTTGCTACAAATCCCACTAGGTAACACTAGCAAATTAACTATCATTTAAGGAGATTTCATTCGTTTGACCAGTGCTAAATCGCACTAAGGTCAATCTGTAGTACACTCGGAAGGACACTGACGTAAACACGAAACAAAGGAGGATATAACACTAGCTCACGATGAATTCCTACAGAAATAAGATCGAGAGATGAAATGTCTAATAGGATTTCGATTCCAGGTGTTCTTCAGTTGAGAAAGAAGGCATTTCAGCGAAGAACCTCTCCCTGGATATCGTATGCTTCGAAGCTGTAACTGAGAGGGCACGGTCAAAGGTCTCGTTGAAATCAAAGAAGACAGCGCTTGAAATGAGACCACTGTCTTTAGCCTCCGTTTGGCTCTGTATGAGGACAAGCACATTTGTTGTGCACGGTCGGCTGGGAGGTGCTTTATGCTGCGACCATTCCGTAGAAAGGAGGCCATGCTGCGTGAAAGTAAACGGGTCATTCGACAAGAAATATTCGAAGATGGTGCGTTTTAGCGAGCGCTTCATTATCATACATGGGATACCAGTAAACCTGATTGGCCGGTAGATATCAGGTGAATACCGATCACCCTTGAAAGATAACGTTACCGTGGGTTTTTTCATGCGGTAGAGAGAATGCCCATCTGAAGTGTTTGTTTGGACAGCTTGTGCAGGTTTTCGGCAAGTCTAACTGCCGCCATTTCAAAAATCCTAGAATGGATATCAACCAAACCCGTCATACTGTACGAACTAACCTTGAATAAGAGGTTTTCGAATTTTAATACGGAGAAATCAGTGATTAGCAGTGATTGCCGGAAGCTTCTCAACGGTAGATTATGATACCATTTCGGCGTTCCAGTGGTGACGACCACCGAATAGTAATTTCTGAATAACTCGGCAGCCACTTTTGAATCGGAAGAAGTCTCACCGTTGGCAGACACAGATAACGATCTGAGTGTTCATTCTTCCCCCCGAACAATGCATATATATAAATAAGAATAGTTGTTTGCACGAGCTGTCTTTAGCAGCTTTTATTGAATTAACCTAGTGTGATTGCGGATTTCTCGATCGAACCTGTGTTTAACGATGTGGAAAGTTTAAACAAAACAGTCAGAAAACGAAAACTGATAGATGCAAGCATTTCGTATTGACTCGTCAGTACCAAATTTACAATAACATGAAACGGTTGTTTTATATCGAACCTACCCCCTATCATGTGTGTCCTAGATTTCGTCAATTGAAGACACTTTTCTCGTTTCTGTAAAGAACGGTTGAATGAAATGCCTGTTACAGTGATATACTTTGAGTTCACGTAAGAAGTTATGTCAAGCTCTGTCCCGGTGTCTAGCTTGCTAGGTAAATTAACGTGAAGGCCAAGAGGATTTCTGGGGGTTAAGTTAGTTATATTCAGGAGGATGGACGTCTCCAAAACGGACGGGATTTGATGCCGTAACATGCAAGCCGGCCGTTTCTCCTGTGATCGTCCTTAACACTTACGGACCAACTGTAGAGCAATGTGGAGACACCGGAGGACAGAGTTCTTCCGAAGTAGGGGTTCCAACAACAGTCCTGAAAAGGGAAACAACAGAAAACAAGCATGAGCCAAAGGCCCAGTAAGCCGTGCACACGACTTACACAAACGAAAACTAAAACGGCGCTGGCAACACAACAGCACGCTTCATCACCAACTGAAATTCAACTCGTGCGCGCCTGCTGGTTTCGGTCGCACGTTACAATGCTACTGTCGCTTTTACCGCAGCGAGGCCGGGAAGGTCGAAATCTACGTACTGGTTTCTGAAGCCATTTCTGTCCTTATCTCCTACGATGCATGTTGACGGTCCTCTAGCAGAGAATATATGTGTGCAATATTTACATTTATGCACGTTATGTAGTGGTATTCGGAAACATCATGTCTGTGCGTTCATATCAACTAGTACGACGTCAGTCACGCAAACAAGTGTGCCCTGCGTATGTTTGCATAGATAGCTCATGCACACAAAAGGGATGTCTGAAGTGATCAGCATAGTAAACTAATCTTTCTTGGGGTCAGTGCACTTAAAATAGTGCCAGTTTGATACTCCATACCTTTCTGAACCATCATGTGGCACTCATAACGACCGCATAAGCTGGATTAACGGCCATGTGACCTATAGCGTTCTTGAGTAGATTCGATAATAGGAAACTTCTACCGATGTATTTGTAGTGTTTCCTCAGATCCATCATATTAGGATGCAGGTGTCTTGAACACAAGTTGGTAAAGTAAACGCTTGTCACAATCAGTAGTTCAGCGACAGGTGACATGTTTGCCAATACGGTGTGCAACATTTGCGGGACAAACTCTCCGAAAATTGAACCCCAATCCGCAGCTGCGGCTCACGCTGTCCCTCCTCTGCGTTGACACTGGATTTTGCCATTGATGTCCTCTCATAATAAACGAATACATCGGCTATAAAAATTCACAAATGTAACAGCGAGCGAAAGTGATTGTCTGCTTGAAGTGCTTATTTTGATTTCGTTAGTTCTCCCGAACGAACCGCACAATTTCATTTTAGATTGGTCCACTGTTAGCTCGAACGGTTTCATTAGTGAATTAATAACTCTAAATCAACCTAAAAGCAGTTCGTTTAGTTTTTTGCTTCAATCAGTGTGTGCAATTGAGAGTCAGGTCTCTAACTCTCAGGTCACTGCATACAAAAGACAGTTGGGTTTGGTTTGTCTAATTTCGGACTGGCAGTCAATGTCTGTTACTGTGTTCGGTCGACGGAACAACTGGCTGAAATTTAACAGCAGAATAACTTTGATAGTTGTGTACATGTGAACCACAGCGGAGACCGATTAAGAATTTCTGGAAATAGATTGTAGATATCGTTGAACGGAAACTATAACGATTCACTTCATTTAATGTAATAGGGATTTGTTATTGAAGGTTGGCACGATGTACTCTCTTCCTTCGATCTCTGGCCTGTGAAGTGCAGGTTGACAATGCAATGACAATATAAGAATACGACTTATTTGGAACAGCCGGATAGAACTGGAAAGTGCAGATAAAACAGAAAAAGAAACCCAGCAAACTATGCGTTACATAACTGCCGAAGGCACACAGTTTCCTCTCCAGAAATGCGCCCTTCTTAGAAAATGGATGAGATCCCTTTGTACCATCCAGGGTTCACCTGCAGTCTTATATGTTCCCTTCCGACCTTTAATTCGTCACGTCACTGCTTACCTGATTATCTGTACTATCTGATTGGACGATATTTTAGGTCACCATATATTGTACATTTACTCACGTATTTATCATCCTGTTACACACAGGGTAAGAACAAAGTGGCCTTCTAAACTAGTTTTTATTTGATTAGAAAACAGGTGTTGAGGTGAATCGTGTTGACTTTCGGGACAAGGGTTTATTGTTTTGTATATGTGGAAGTAGAAAACCCTAATTCTATCGAATGCTTTTTTATTCCACGGACAATTCGACGCATTTTCCCGACGTCTTCATTAAGATTCAAACGATCTCATCCTCTGTTTATAATAACACCTCCTTTCTATTATGAAATAGGCAAACTGGCAGATGCTCATGAAATGAGAGTGGTTTCGAATAACATTCTTTGCATGCGTATACCACACAATCTGTGTGGCCTTCGGCGTACCTAAGCTGGTTCAGTCAATCTAATGAAAGAATTTTTACAGTTGATTGACAAATTTATGGCTGCTATATATGCGTCCTTAGTTGGTGGTAATTATCCTTTACAGACTCCTAGGCATTTCCTGCGTCGAGTACTGCGAAACCAATAAACAGCAATATCTGACGGGGAAGGCTTGAGAGCACTACTGCAGTGAGCGGAGTCACTTTGCCGTGAAATGTTTTGAGTACAGACAGCTTTTTAGCGATTAGGTCATTTCATAGTTTTACGACAGTAGGGTATCAGCACGAACCACTGATATACTGCTGTCCTTACTTATGATGAAAACGATGATGCGGATGATGATGACTTGTATGACGCTGATTATGATGACGCCTCACTATAAAACGAAATAACGTTGGTGCACTTTATTAATGTAAGAACAGAGTGATAATTTCAAATTTCTGTTGAATCAATCTAGCTGAACTAATCTCGCAGCGGTTAGAATGAGCGACCTGAGGACTAATCAGTGGCGCACCCCGTAGAATGATCGGTGGCGTCATCTAGTTAGGTCAGGCAAGCAGAAAACGTTATACACTCGAAGAGTGAATACTGGTCATAACTGTACAACCTCAGTGGTTCGACGTTAGTAAGGAGAAAACAATGCCAATGCTACGCATTCCCGTCTCTTCAAATGAACTGTGTTAGGCAATCCCAGAATGCATGGGAAAATGAGTGAAATTTAATGGATGAATCTAAAAACGAACTATGAAACATACTGAAACAATCTTTTGTACATGTTCACACTTTTTACTCGTAGCAGTAGGTTGGGAAGGTGAACGGAAAGCTTGTAACGCACTTTACCTCCCACTAATCTATCCACCAAGTAGACATGAGAACATTCTCGAATTGATCAATTGTTATCACAGAGCTAGATGATTAGTTTCACTGTGGGCAGTCCGTAGCTGCGTACAATTTCGGTCATATAGTAACTTCCATTCCACACTCCAGCTTGCAAGAACAACTCACTTAGTGTTCATCTTCGTTTTGTTAGAGGAAATCTGTTACCGAACAGTCGTAATTAAGTGACCGCTATAGCATTTACAATGCATCAAAAAGAGACCCGACTTCACTTATTGCATTGGATGGAGGACTTACCTGAGCTCCATGGTATTTCTAGTGGCCCATCTACAAACATTCTGGATAAGTGACAAAAACTTTGGACGAGTAGTTACGAAACTGCAGATTTGGTGCAAGGTGATGGTAAACTATGGAGCTGAACACTGGAAGTGCTTCAGTCTGGGAGGTTCTGTTAACTTTTTCTAAAAGTTCGGTGTCAGCTTTAGCCCCTGTTGGTCTTATCCAGTAGTGTACATCATTACAACAGCCTGGACATGAACCCTTAACACGTCTTCAAGGGGCAACTATTTTGATAGCCACCCCACAGACCTCACACTAGACACGACTGGAATGTGCCTTGTAAATTCTCGAATACATTTGTTCGTGAGTGGTGCTAACTCCAGTGACTTCATCCTAAGTTGTAATGACAGAGGTCAGTAAAACTGTTCAGTCAGATTTGGAGTGCCAGTAAGTGATAGGGGGTTCGTTAGCAAAAAAGTGAACACTAATCGCAGATACGTGACGTTTTTGTATTTACATAGACTTCAACCAGCCACTTTAAAAAAAATACACCATTCTTGTCTCGCTCCTGTTAAAGCTGTTCAGTAGCGTCGGCTTCACAAAAGTTTCCTTTCATACGTGGAAAAAAATAGTGACATACGATTGTATTTGCTCGGACATATCTCAGAAAACATCTGTTTCCAGCTGAAAACAGAAAGTTAAATTGCTTTGTTGGGTTAAGTCGCAGGCTTTGCCATCAGCTGATGCTCTATTCACAATTCAGCGGGAAGTGACTGACTCAGACGTGGTATTCAGTCTTGGTGATATTAACAAGGGAATAACATCTTTCACCAGAAATACAACGAAAATGAAAGAGAGCAGTAGAAGGACTTCTGAGATCAGTATGCAATATAAGTACGATACGTAAGTAGATGTGGTGTATTTAAAATGCATCACTACACCCGGTTTAGACATGAGAATAACTTGTATTAAACAAGGTTGCTTTCGCTGGTTCACCGTCAGGTCAAACAGGGCACATGCATATGCGTTATCCATTTGCGAAAAATGTTACACTACTTGATACAAATGTTTGCCATCCATGTCAATAGCATCAGGTTTTTCAAGTCTTGTCAATAAACACCTGACAGGTCGAATGTACAAAATATGACTGACTGTCAAGATAGTGGTCGTGACTACTCAGTCTGTTCAGTCCGGACATCATCATCACGGGAGATTCAACTGTTCGACAAAGCGTTTTAGAACACGTTGTTGGTTAACAGGTAAATGGTGATAGCATTTGTGACTGCCCACAAGTGGAGTGTTTTGGTTGCTAACGAAGGATAGAATGCTGGCCGGGTTATAAAGGTCGCAGAATATATAGGTACTCTTCTCATCTGACCAGATGCTATCGGCAAGTGAAGTAATTACTTAAGGGAGTCAAATAAAATAACGTCCGGCTATTTGTCAGAAAAACGCTCAGGAGGCGTTCCATGATCAGTAGAAAGAGAGCAGTATAAGAAATATGATAACGTTCACCTCCAAATGAAACAAACAAAAAATCACTACCTTTATAAATTGTGATCCTGAAGATATGAAACAACAAGCTGGTCGGCCAAGCATCTGTGGCTATTCTAAGGGACCTTTGTAGAAACAGTGAACAATACCTTGTACCTCAGAGACATCTACAGCCACCGACTGCTCATCTTAGAAAATTTTCTCAATATTTATTTATGTTTCATCAGTTTCAATCGCTTAGACTGGGTGACTAAAATCCTGTTGTTGATGACTTAATGTCCCGCACAACCTTGAGAGCTTTGCGATCACCCAGCAATGTGGATAGAAACGTTGTCTAACTTTACAACTAATGACAAGCAACGACGTGTCTACCACTGTAACATGCAAGCCGTCCGTCTCTACTCTGATTGTCCGTTACACCTGCGGACTAACTTTAGGGCAACGTGGAGACACCGGGGGATAGAGTTCTTCCGATTGAGGGGTTCCAACAACAGTCCTGAAAAAGAAAATAACAATAAACAAGCCGGCTAGCATGTTACAACCACCATGCCATCATTTCGTTATTGGTATTATACTTATCTTATGCGTTTTCTGTTATCTCCTTCCTGTTCCCGTCCATCTCTTCTCATTTTTAACGTGAACGATATTTCAAGTAACAGGACCATCTGACCAGACCCATCACTCTTATTATGCTAATTTTAGGAACTATATTAGTCGGAATCTCACTGACCTCGCTCTCACTATAAAGCACACCATTTTGAACAGCACTGCCAATCGCAGTATGGAACACGCGAACTGATCGCAATGGGATAAAGTCATTGTCGGAGTAAGGTTGCAGCACCTAATTAGAAACGGCTTATGGCCTAAGATATGTAGCGAAAGAAGCGACATTTTGCATGTTATTTTGAATCGGTTTTCCAGTTGAAGGGAATTAGGAGAACAATGGTTGTTTGACGACTAAGGCCGTGCTGAGTCGAAAAACTGTTTAATTGCCTGAGAAATTTGTCGTTTCCCAATTGGGTGTTTACGTGATCTTTTGACAGCGTGATGTCCGGGATGTATACGCCATACCAGTGATGCGCGGGGCTAACTGTACCATGAGACACAGGCTTCCGGTGACCATATTATTTATTCACGTTTAAAAGCCAACGGATGATCAAATAACTGGTCGTTGGTGAAGGCTAGAAGCCAGTTGGCAGAATAATCCAATATGTCCAGATTTTCTATACACAATTTAAGTTGTGCTGTTCGCTTGACCACCCTGACAATATGTAATGACAATCAAACGTTTGAAAGAGTTTGTTCCCCCAATGGACTTTTTGTAAATTAATGAGTAGACACAAACCGTGTGGTTTTCTCCGAATTATCAGTTTGTACATTTTGATCACCTATGGACACGTAAATAATCTTAAACTAGTCGAAATTCCACATAGCGGAATTTATGGCCTAAGGGGTTAAAAAGACTGACTAGAAACTGGAAATAAAAATTATTAAAATGCTGTCAGACATTTTGCAGGCCACCGGGCACCGATTGCAATTTACTGGAAAGTACACAAAGATATCATTCCAACAATAGAAGTAACGACGGTACAGAAGATTACAGTGTATTTAGAACCCCATTTCTAGGGGGAAGCTGGTCAACAATCAAAAGAGATCGTCTAACAGCCCTTGTATCCAGGACATATAGCAAAGGAAAACCGTATATAGTACAGCAAGCCAAAGCTCTACCAGTCTTCCCGGCTACGAAAAAAACAATTTACGTCCCTCACATCTCACTGTTTATACAGGTAGTTAAGTAGCTGCAGTATCCCGACCTATACGGCTACCTTGGCGAGGTGGTCGGGCTTGTGTACTGTTTTGATCCGGCGGGCTATGCTGACTAGGACTCCGGTCCTTCCAGGTGCAACCTTGTCAGACAGGCCAAAGGGGAGCAGTCAGACGAAAAGTACTTACACTCATAAGATTGCATGTCGTACTATTGACCGCATAGGAGTGCTTAGGTAGTGAGGTACGATCCTATAGACACATACATACATACATACATACATACATACATA
>LUCH01008313.1:4505-17229 GCA_013368495.1 Paragonimus heterotremus | reverse complement strand
ATCGAACGGGTCCAGCGGGTAGGCACCAAAATGGGCACCGGCTTTCGGCATTTATCTTACGAGTCTCGTTCTAAAATTCTTGATCTTCATCCACTTGAATTTCGGGGACTTCGAGGCGACTTAATTCTTACGTACTTTTTCTTCCGCACAGGACTGGTGCACCAGTTCTTTACCACAGTGAATGATAACACTCGAAGGGGTCACGACAAGAAGCTCTATAAGCTTCCACCCCGGACCTTCGTTAGGCAACAATTCTTCTCTTACAGGGTTATCAGCCACTGGAACGACCTCCCATTGGAGGTTGTTAGCTGTTCTTCTTGGGACCGCCTCAAATTGTTATTAGATTCTCACTTACTTGAAAAGTTACTGGAATAGTATTTTATTCTGCTTAGCTAGATCAGTATTTTCTCTGTTCTCGGTATTCTCTGTAACCCCCAAGAGCGGTGCTTCACCTTGTTTTCAGTGAATGTCTTTTAGATCAACAGAAAACCGCTGACATCGAAACGGACGAACTGACTGGATCCGGGTCACTATGGCCTCCAATCTTGAACACGTGAACAAATCTATGAACTACGCTGAACGTCTTGTCACCAGCAAAGGATGTAATCCGACGAAGAACCTCTCCTTTGATCTCATATGCTTCCAGATTACGTACAATGGGACTGTGTGGGACACGGTCAATTGCTTCAGCAAAGTCGAAAATGATAGCATTCGAGATATGGTCACTACTTTTTGCTTCTTTCTAGCTATCCTTGAAGATTAACGTGTTGGTTATGCATGACCGGTTGGGAAGAAAACAATGCTGGACAGATGAGAAGACGTTGTATGAGAATAAACGTTAAGGTCGTCGCGTTTTAATAGAGGTACCACTATCTCGCATGGTATGTTGTTGAGGATGATAGGCCGACAATCAGCAGGGCAGTGTCGATCACGCGCCTTAAAAATGGGTGTGACAATGGCCTCTTTTTATGCCTCCTGAAGAATGCTGGTCCGAAGTATCTGTCAGAACAGACAATGGAGGGGCATCGCCAAGCCAGTGGCTGCTTCCTTCAGGATCCGAAGATGGATCACGTCTGGTCCCATTGAACCACAAACGTTCATCTTAAGCATTGTTTACATCAACCACAAAAGCTGATGACCCCGACGTGATGGATCTGTCTATTCACGGAAAATTTTTCTCAATAATTCGCTGTTTTCCAAGACAGACAGACTACCGGATATTGGAGAGTGGATTGCTCACCACTATTTTCAAAATTCGGACCTCGCGATCTTTCTCGTTGGCTCGTTAATTGGCTTTGGGCCGAGGCCAGTCACTTTAAGCCATTGTTCAACGATTCAACGAATGATACACGGGTTTGAGGCAAAGGCCCAGGGGTCCTGACTTCAGTCGGTTTTGCTGGTTCAGTGTCAAGGCGTCGTCTGCCGATCTGAAAGTCACTCACTGGTAGCAGGGTATAGTACCGCTCTTGGGAATTACAGTAAATATCCCAAAGTAAACTAGGGTTTCTCGCTTAAATGGATTTTTGGAAAATGAGAGTGCAGTGATGCTTCACAGCGATCGCTAGAAGCGCTACTGACGACCTCAGAAGAAAGACTGTTCCAGAAGTTAACAGCCCTGCAGGAAATAACTGCTGCACGAGAGGGGTTCGACGACGAGGCTTGAAAAGCTTCCTGTTATAACCCCGCCGACCGTCATCATTCGCTACGGCGGAGAACTGATCAACAAGGTCCATTCTAAAGATGAAGTGTATGAAAATTAAATCGCCGCGGAGCTGTCGAAATTCGAATGGGTATAGATCGAGAATTTCAAGTCGAGACTCGTACGGGACGTTGCTCAAGACTGTGACCAGTTTAGTCGCCACGCGCTGGACATGCTCAATAGATAAGATGTCGTTCTTCAGGTAGGTATACACTACCTGATTTGCATACTCGAGAAGAGTACTTATATGAACCCCGTAAAGCGTTTGGAACGCTTTTTTGTCTATGCGGGGTAAAATGCGCCTAATCATCCAAAGAGAGGCAAGTCCTTTTTTTGCCGCCATCTCGTGGTGATGCGCAAAAGATAGGTTGGGCGACAACCAGATGCCCAGATCATTCTTCAGAGCGGCTCTCATGCTATCTGTTGTGCCGAGTGCACTATGAATCCCGAAGGTATTGCCAGAATCCCCACCGAGCGACATATGTACACACTTACTGTTATTTATTGGGAGGCTCCAATCGTCCGACCAACGCTTAATCGCGTCAATATCAATCTGTGTTGAACTGGGGTTGGTGGCATTCTACTGTTTTCACTGTTTCTCAGCTAAGTTGCTAGACGTAGAACTGTGATATCTTCGAATTTCTTGGGTGACAATATTATTCCACAGAGAATCGGTTTTAATTATTGGGTACCAGGCACAGCAGTTTACATCCCCAAGAGTCGTGTCATGCGCTCACATAGGTTTCTTTAAACTGCCAGTTTATTGAGGAAGACCTTACCGTACGTCATTTCCGACTTCCGGTAAGGATGCTGTGGCAATGTTACCACTACGATTTTGAAGTCATCTCCCATTCCATTTAGTTTTATCTCTTTACGTTTTCACTTTTGGGAAATGGATTATACTTTACTTTGAGGATGACGTTTTACAGCCGTGAAATTTGCACTTTCTCAAGGTTCCAGAAGTCTTCAGAGGTACGTGGAGGATATCAGCGTTGTTTACGTTTGTGGGACGAGCCGTATTCCGAAAATGATTCTGAATTACGCAAAGGTAAAGTGGCATGTTCATGTGAAATCGTTGCATGTCTGTTAGCGTTGTGCGAAATATGAAATTTGCACACCACACACAATGGATGTTGACTTAGAACGGTTCACAGGCTGTGTGCCACCCACACACAAACCGAGGAAAGTTCGAATCAACGTAACCTGCAGCAATCATCCTCTTGATATAATTGGCGAGAGTGCATTTATATTACTTACCTTATTTTCGTTTACAAACGATGCTTCATTTTGGTACAACAACCTTTCGCAACACCTTCGCGTGTTGTTCAAATTGACAAAAGTGACCTTGCAATACGCTACAAATTTTTGCACGTCGGTTTGCTCTTCTCTCCGTTGCTCAGTCGCTTGACGATACTACACGGAACTATCATCCAATTTTTTTAACTCTGTTGTACCATAAACACTGTAGCAGCCCTGGTCGCGTTTCATCTGTCCACGGTAACTCCGAATTATTCCTCACTTCTGGATACCGTTAATTTGGAATATTATGATGATCATCTTGAACACTTGTAAACACTTCCTCTAAGTCAACCCCCTTGATTACTGTAACTTGCTGCATCCTTGTTAGCGCGATTCGAGAAGTGCAAAAAATTACTGCGTGGATATCTAGTTTGAAATTCCTCACATAATTTTTATTTTTCCACTTTTAATCAAGTATAGTCTGTATACATTTTGTAAACGTTTACTTCCTTCCAAACTATATTCTTATAATATGAATTACGGCGACCAAACCCTGTTGCCAAACAATTTAGACTGTTGTCAAAACCGTTCGTTCTATCTTTACCTTTCATATCGATTGACCCAAAGGCAAATGTTTTATGTCTAGAACTTACACAGGCTCTTCTAAAGATGCTGCCGTTGAAAAAGCTGAAGATAAACGGGTGGCTTTTGCCCGTACCCCTCATACTAAGAACTGTTCTATCCCGCTGGACAATATGTTTGTGGGTAAAGTCGGTATGGTACGTAAGCTGGAAGCTGATCTTGCCCAACTGAATAGAAGCCGTGCTGTATTAGATTCTCTAGGTGAGAATCTTGCTCCCCTACCTTACATTTTCAAAGTACCGGAAAGTCCCCAAATGGATAATATAGAAGGCGCCAGCATATTCCTCAACACGTTGGCAACAGAAATCACGAAAAAGGTGCGTTGCCCAAATAATGCCATCGGATCCGACGTGCCGGATAAACTTCACTCACAGGGCCTTGAAAAGCCACTGTGCAGGATTAATAATACAGACCCAACATCGTACACCCGCGTTAGTCCTCTTGAGAAGGCTCAAAAGATCTGCTGCCCGCCTTTGCTAATATTCCAGAACGAAACGATTGCGCGACAGTCCATCCAATGTCGTGACCTTAACAATTTCAAAAACCCATTTAAACTGATAGTGACTATGCACGACAGAACGTCACTTGAAAAGGGATGCCAGAATCGCTTGTTGTACAACACCATCGTCTCCAAGCATGTGGCCCAGAAGGCGTTGAAGCGAGGTACGATGGTGTCCAAAAATAATGGATCGGGTTTAGCCGAGTGTGCAGCTTGGCCTTCTGGTATCACACCCGAAGGTGCCAACGAACCTTCTGAAATAACCAGCGCCACAACAGAGGACAACACATTCGCAAACTTTATCAATCTATCGGTGTACCTTGAAACTTCCAATAACCTACCTAACGTGAGGGCGGCCCTGTCGAGGAATCAACTAGCAAACGACAGCACGTAAATAACTGTGCCAATCTTGAACCGAATGGGAAGCCTAGATTTCAACCTTTCTGCGCGGTAGTTGAATCCGACTAAATGAGACTTCGCCCACCTACCAGCCAAGCACGCCGGTTTTCTAGCGCTTCACAGACCCCAAAAGAATTCAACAACCGGCCACAGGTGTAACACCGTTGTTAACAAACCCTTCTCAATTTGCTGTCCTTCGAATTACTCTTCTTTACCTCCTGGGCATGATGAGGGAAAAAATTAACATGTGAACCCGACTCCACACCCAGTGATAAAAAGGAGGTATATATTACCACTTCTTAATCTTAAGCCTCTGCCTGACAGTAGCAGTCTTTTACTTGACACATTTTAATGCACGGCTCAAATTGAACCCCACTATCGCCACCAGAGTTGCTTGCCCTGTATTCAACACTTCTTTCATTACGAATAGCACCCCTAATACGAATGCTCACTAAACTGCAACCCTGCAATCTCTTTGCCGACAGCGTGCATGTGAGCTTGACCGATTCGCTTCAACCTGACGCCTTTTAGCGGGTCAGATACTGTTCAGACCTCCCCTATCCGGCCAAGCTCCCGTACCCCCAGCACCCTACCATATCTTACTGGCACTTTTCCAACACTTTCTGCCATGCACTCAAACGCAGCTGGCATCCCATCAGTCATTGACTAGCTCGCTATAACCGCTTCAGACCAAGCGACGCCACTGGAGTCTTTGAAGCTGAAAGGCTTCTGTTTGGGACACCTCTACAAGTCTGCAAGTGATGTCCAATAAGAAAAATGCTCTAACTTTATTGCATTTTAATGCACGCTCACTTGTCAGTAACCATATTTTCAGATCTTTCATCTTATATAATCCTCATATTATTCTAGTCACTGGAGCTTGGTTTACCCCTGAAACCTCAGACACACAACAAAATGTTATAGGTTATCGTGTATTTCGTAAACACCACGGTGCAGGACTTGGCGGTGGTTGCCTAACTTACCTAGGGGATCAGTATTCTGCAACCATACTTAAAGATCTGTCTTGATAGGGTTGGCAATCCATTGTGGTTATTAGTGTCGACTGGATCTTGTGAGCTGCTCTTGAGGTGCGTCTTGTACTGGATCCAAAAGGTAGATACAATTCAGGTGTGAATGCGAAATCGAAAGGTGACAAAAAATGAAAATAACTGACTCACGGTAGTTCGTAAATGTGTGTTGTTTAGAGTTCCATCACATAGAATGAAGTATTCAATTGATGCGATCTGTCGTGTAGTCCCCAGGTAACTTTGAACGTCACCACGAAAACAATTTCGACGACGGATGAGTTCGCAGATCTGTTGAAATAGAGGCCGATTCCCTTAGTCATCAACTCTCCCGAAATATGTACACACGTGACACTGAACGCCGAGAGGGAACACAGGGCTCGCAACCTTGGAAGCGTAATTTTTTATTGTTAACTGAATCAACTCACATGATTTAAACGAGTGTACAAGTGAATTTGAAAAGATTGAAAAATGTGAGAAACATTGAGAACTATACAGTACAAAACACTACACTCTACAGACTACTTAACGTCACTCAGGCCGACATGACTAATCTTATTAACGGACTGAATTATATATCAACTTTGCCTCAACAGTACAACATAATTGGTGGCGATTTCAATTTACATAATGTCTTCCGCACCTCTTTCACAGCCCCTGCATATCAAGCAGAGTTTCCCCCATGTGTCCAAATAAATGGATGGTGCCATCACATTTTAGCACCCACCAAACTAGGCCACCCTTTAAATTTCATTTTCACAACAGGTATCTCGTCTGCTAGGGTATCCAACCAGGAACAGTTTCCAGAAAGTGACCACAGTGCGGTCAACTTCATGTTTGACTTAAAAACTGTAAAAATGTCGAACATAGCATGTTACCACCAAATAAAACCCATCGGCTGGAACATGTCCACCAACCTGTTGAGATCCTTGGAGTGGAACGCATTCTTTCTGACCTCTAGCCCTAGTACTGCAACCGAAGTATTTAACGAAAACTAGGTTTTGCATGAACATCTCAGTCCCGGAAAGACCGGAGCGCAGTTAAGTGCGTACTGAGCGCAGGATTCCCACTCCAAAGGAGCAAAGCAAGCTCAGAAGTCTCCCATCGCAGCACCAAAAAACACGATCTCTCTCTTGATATTATCGAATACAAAACCAAAATGGAGATAACCATAAGATAATCATTTCCAATCATTTCTAACAGCGATGTTTCATCGCCCAGTATCTACATGGAATCCTGAAAACAAGGAGAGATAGTATAACTCTCGTATAAGCAAGGAAGCTTGAGATGTTGTCACACATGTTTCCCTAACAAATGCTTTAATGTTCTAGTTGAAGCGTAATACCAAAGTTGTGGTCGTAAATTCCCCCCTTCGACCATACGTACAAAACGCCGCGATGTGAAGCACTCTCAGGCTATAGGATGACGTACATCATCTCGAGAATTACAGTGATTGCAATTAAGAGGCTTGAAAAAGTGAGCTAACGCCAATAACGGATTGTATTCGCAAAAATGGTGAAAAGTTTTCCATCACCAGAACATTTGGCACTTATTCGACGTATTACCATTTTCCACTAATACTGACTATTTACAATTGTTGTGCTGTAGGTACTTTGCCTGGAATTCTGATTTTGAAATATCAAGAAATATTTGAAAACCAGGATTCGCGCCAAAGGGACCGTTTTCGTTTCGGACGACCTTCAAGCCGACTACCCGCAAACGGCTAATTGCCTCCTTGTTCTTTGGCGGCATCTGAAACGGACTAACTTGCCACAGTGTCTGAGGCCAAAGGATGCCGTGCTTTAAACCGTCACTTTAAGTGGCTCGCGCTGCACCTATTCCAACTCCACCCATGCACATGGTATGCGGTGTACACTTCAAAGACTAAGACCCGTTGGTTTGTGTGAGTGAAGACTGTGTCCAGCCGACGAATTGTGGTCTGCCAATTTAATGACTACCACGAAATGGAAACTCTTATATCTCGGAAACGAAACGGACATATTGCAACGACAAGGGGTAAACTGGCAAGGAAGATATGTAAAATTTTATACACGGGTAAACCAGAAAAATCTAGCGGAACTAACACCTCAGTCCAAGGTCAAAGTTGAGTAAAAGTCGACCGTACGTTTACATCGGTGTTCCGCTGGCTGCTTGTGAGGAGAAAATAAACTGACAACGTTGACGGTCGCATGTGGTGCGTGAAATTATCCATAACTCAACACCGGCGTCAAGGTGAAGTGTCATGTGAAACATGACGAATAATATCAGATTCCACCATTCGTCAAACTTCACATGATCATTTTACGTTCTTCTGTTTATCACGTAATGTTGATTTCCAATCTTGGTTCTATGACAAATTCTAACGCGAGGCAACATTCCATAACGTCCGGACAATCGAAATCCACCACTGGTTGGACAATTCGGGAGGTCTGTGAAATTCCCTAGATTTAAAGGAAATAACGAAGTACAGTTCGGAAGGTGGTCCACCTCTTCACATAAGTTGGGGCCCTCCTATCTTCCTTCATCTTGACAAATGTTTCTACATATTTTCCCGGAGCCGTCTACATAAAATAATGGCAAAATCCGCCGACGGTACATTTTGTCCATCCTGAAAATTCCTTTTTCTGGCATGATCTTGATCATAAAATTGTGACAGGCAAGCCAGCCATTCAGGCTTCGTGTACACGTTACACCCGAAAACCAACTTTGAGCAACGTGGAGACACTGGGGGACAGCGTTCTTCTGAAGTAAGGGTTCCAGAGATAGTCCTGTGAAAGGGGACAATAGAAATAATCGTGAGCCAAAGACCTACTAAGACATGCACACGATTTACGCAATCGAAAGCAAAAGTGGCACCAACAACACAGCAGCACGATGCGTTACAAGGCCAATGTTAAACTTGTGAAGCAGGAACCGATGTAGCTGGTCACAATTATTTTAAATCGAACATTGGAAAATTTGAGAACTAGCGTTTTGGAAGCAAGTGAGTCGAATGCTTCTTCATAAACTAGAATTTTTCTCTCTTAGTATGTCTGTTTTTTACTTTATTTTCATAATTGGTGTATTGTACAATTAACAATTATGTGTACGGCATGCGTTTCTCGTTACAGTGTGTATACTGGCCACGCTAATTTAAGCGTGTTTCTCACGAATGCGTTGAGAAGTATACCATCATTATTATCAGTATCATTATTATTGTCATTGTTATTATACTTTTGGTCGGTGTAATCGTTAAGAAGAATTGAACGGATAGGCCGATATGACTCACTTGTGCCTTAGGTGCTCGTTGTCTCTTTGCCGACGGTTCGCTATGAGTACGCTGGTGACCTACTAATCGCAATTGGCCAGCGCATTTGCGGCCGCACACACCGCAGCGCCATACAGCCATATCACCACGACCTGTGGCACCAATATTTCCTTTGTTGCGCAATGACTGTTCGCTAAACTCGCGGATGGCAATCCGAAACGAATTCCTCCAGACAGTCCGGTTCAGCGCTAAGTCTTCCTAACATCCAAAATCAATTTTACAACATGAAGAACTTACCTGCACAGCATCTTGGTATCTCAGCTTTGGACCACCAGGATTTCGCGTACCTGACCTCGGTTTTCCATACAAAACATACTTCGGTATACGGTCATCGCCCATCCGACGGACGTGACCCAGCCAACGAAGCTGATTCAACATCAGCGAGGCTTCCATCCGGTTCATGTCCGCTCACCGCAGTACCTCAGTGTTTGGAACCATGTCCGGCCAACGAATGCCCATGATGCGTCATACCTTTAAGACTGCACACACAGATTACAGCTAAACACCCTGACCAGTCAACAGTGGGGTGGTTAGAGGAAGCGTCCTGGGACCCCTACTATTTCTTATGCATATGAACAACGTAGGTGAGGTTATCAAGCACAGCTAACTATTCCCATTCTCAGATGACATTAAATTTATCTACCCTTGTCCTCCTGGCAATCTCGTTTCTTCTTCGGAAAACATACCGCAAGGCTTCACGTCATTAGATTCTTCATGTCAAACTTGTCTGATGAAAGTTTCAACCAGTAAATCCGCCGTTGTTGCACACGGTTGTCATATACCAGAGGACTTCATAAAGTTGGACTATCATGGTTTTCCAACCGCCAACTCAATCCGCCACCTGGGTATACGCTACTCAGACTCACCCAATTTCGCAAAACATACACCTTTCCTAGTAGCTAACGCTAGACGAACCATTGGATACATTAAACACTCATTCTTCCTTCCTGCAGCTCGACTTCACCTTCATAATCTATACGCACAACCCCAACCTGGGTACTGGGCGTTCACATATAGTCATCTGTGCAAGTCAGATTGGCTAGCTCTTGAAAGCCTCCAGCGTACATTCACGAAAGGTATAATGGGTTATCCGTCTTCTCTGACCTACAGAGAACGCTGCCAGGCGCCTGCACTGGACAATCTTTGGCCAAAATGACTCAAGGTGGGCCCTGCACTCATGTATAACCTAGTATGTGGTGACAAGTCTAGTGTCAATTTCGCGATTCGCTTTCAATATAGCTCCAAATACAGCCTCAGGAATAAACGGTTTGCTACGACAGCTTTTGAGTCCCTCAAAAACTGCGTTCCAACGTTGGCAACAAATTTCCACATGTAGTTAGAGCCACTTAGAATATACATCAGTTTAACCAAAGCTTAGAGACTTTCCCGACATCAGTGAACGTCGTAACGACTATCACATTCTACCCGCTTGCAGACGATATCTTTAAAAACGAACCTAATGACACGTGAAGGGAAACGCTGTGTCGCATGATCAAACGCCACGTACACTTCGAATTGATAAAAACTGTCAGTTCCGCCACTGGAGGTACACATCTAAATTTCGAAGCTTAACAACGACTCTTGCAGGATACATCTTGCGCATAGTTATGTCAAAAACTTGTGGCTGAAAAAAAATGTCTATAGTCAACACATGGAGTCAATATATGCACACTGGTTTGTAATAATCAAACCAACGTGATACGCTCTTACTTCATACTTAATGATAACCAACTGCGCGCAGTTATTAATCACTATACGGTAGCTGCACACGCTAAAACTGTTTGTGAAAAGGAAATACAACTCAACCTGTTTATCTCATGTGGTTACATACAAATCGCGCTTTACCACTTGTACCTCTTCCTATCCTAATGGACCACCTGATAACCTTTCAGTGCTGTTAAGCGTATTTTCATTATATATATCGGCCGTGTATGACAAAGCGACATCAGAATTCGGATGTAATCATACACTAGGAAACCCTCTCAATCGATCTCGTTTTGCGTTATATGATAACAACTGTTTACTAGTGGTATCTATTTCATTAACCAACACAAAATTGTCTGTTACATGGAATTTCGGCCAGAAAATCACCCACTGCACTATTCGTCATACTCAAAATCATCGTTTTACGTTCTCCCGTTTATCACGTAATTTTACTTTTCACTCCTGATTCCGCAATTGAACTTAACAAGAGGAAGCATTCCATAACGTGCGGACAACCAAGATCCCGTATTGGTTGGAAATTTCACAAGGTCCGCGAAAGTCCGCTAATTTTGAGAAAATAACGAAGTCCAGCCTAGAAGACCGTCCATTTCTCCGCGAATGTGTAGACTTTTCTGTCTCCCCTCATCCTGACAAAGTGTTTTACACACCTTTCAGGTTCTGTTAACATTAAATACTGGCGAAACTCTTCGGCTGTTCATTGTCTCCATCCTCGAACAACCCATTTATGGCATGACCTTGACTACTGGGCCAGTGTTTACCTTGCGAAACGAGAAATGATGTAACCACTCAGCATGTTTTTTAATTGAACATTAAAGACATTGCGAACTATCTTTTAGGAGTAGGTGTTTGGAGTTTTTTTCGAAAACGGAGATATTTTTCTTCTATTTCGTTAGTTTATTATCACAATTGGTATACTGTACAATTTTTAGTTATGTGTATGATGTGCATTTATGTGTATCGCATTACGATGTGTACGTTGATCACGCTCACCTGGAAATGTTCCTCACAGATGCGTTGACAGATATATCATTATCGTTATTTTGTTACATTCGTTCATTTCCTACCATCGAAAGCCTAATTAGGTACACTTTTATTTGCCTAGGCCATTCAGTAACTCGTCTCGACAACTACCAGTTGATGAGCCCAATGTAGTCAGCATTTTCACACCTTCCTCCATCATCTCAAATCAACAAACCGTTAGTAAATTCACGTTGCGTTTATCTCCTTCCCCGGTGTTTTGTTCAAACTTCACAGGCGTTAACGTGTTCACCACATCATTTAACTTGCTTGACAAGTGTCCTCCGTTACCATGGCTGACCATGACGACTCAACCGAGCAGCTGATCGCATCCGTGCACATCAAATTGCTTAAATTTAGGGTCAACAACCTCCGTCTATGGTTTGGACTAATTGGAGCTCTCTTTCAAACGAGGTGCTCCAGGTCGTAAACCATGACATATTCCTATATGGATCAGTCCATCCTGAAGGAGATCGCTGAAGAAGTCTCGGATCCTATCAACAACATGCCTGAAGACTGACCGCACGATAATCTGAGGGACGCCTCGATTAACAGGGTAAGTGTTTCTGAACAGCGGAAGAAAGATCAACTATCTTTAAAGTAGAACCGAGTGAACGCAAGCCATCCCGGCTCCTAAGACACATGAAGCATCCTCTTGGAGACAAAACGATGGATGACACAACTTTAAGCAGTTGTGGATGAAAAACTTACCACCGTCGACTCGTGAGATTTTAGCTACGTTCAGCAGTGCTGTGCCCATAGAGGAGCTTGCGGAAGCAGTGGACAGAATTTTGGATGTTCAACGTAATCCCCAGCCGATGAATATAGATTCAAGACAGTATTATGATGACCTAGGCCATCACGTAGTGTTCGACCAAAAGGGTCCACTTACTGCCCTGCTGGCTGCACCCCCAATCGCATACACCACATAGCCGTTCTATAACACCGTCTCGACGTCCGACAGCAGTAGCACAAGATGACAATGGTCACTGTTAGTATCACCATAGGTTCGGTCACCGAGCAATGAAGTGCACTTAATCTTGCACTTTCACTACCCTACCGAGAGCAAAGGGAATCACAGTGACTGGCCAGTGATTGCAACGGCTGTGCCTGATGTTTCCCCCGAACATCGTCTTTTCTGCACCCCATGCAGATCCACAAGTTGCAAATTT